>OY821519.1:164513924-164516424 GCA_963682025.1 Cordilura impudica
TAATTTTTTATTTTTATTTTTTAATTTTTAATTTTTAATTTTTAATTTTTAATTTTTAATTTTTAATTTTTAATTTTTAATTTTTAATTTTTAATTTTTAATTTTTAATTTTTATTTTTATTTTTAATTTTTAATTTTTAGTTTTTAATTTTTAATTTTTAAATTTTAATTTTTATTTTTAATTTTTAATTTTTTTATTTTTTAAATTTTAATTTTTAGTTTTTTAATTTTTAATTTAATTTTTAATTTTTAATTTAATTTTTAATTTTTAGTTTTTAATTTTTAATTTTTAATTTTTAATTTTTAATTTTTAATTTTTAATTTTTAATTTTTAATTTTTAATTTTTAATTTTTAATTTTTAATTTTTAATTTTTAATTTTTAATTTTTAATTTTTAATTTTTAATTTTTAATTTTTAATTTTTAATTTTTAATTTTTAATTTTTAATTTTTAATTTTTAATTTTTAATTTTTAATTTTTAATTTTTAATTTTTAATTTTTAATTTTTAATTTTTAATTTTTAATTTTTAATTTTTAATTTTTAATTTTTAATTTTTAATTTTTAATTTTTAATTTTTAATTTTTAATTTTTAATTTTTAATTTTTAATTTTAAATTTTTTATTTTTAATTTTTAATTTTTAATTTTTAATTTTTAATTTTTAATTTTTAATTTTTAATTTTTAATTTTTAATTTTTAATTTTTAATTTTTAATTTTTAATTTTTAATTTTTAATTTTTAATTTTTAATTTTTAATTTTTAATTTTTAATTTTTAATTTTTAATTTTTAATTTTTAATTTTTAATTTTTAATTTTTAATTTTTAATTTCTAATTTTTAATTTTTAATTTTTAATTTTTAATTTTTAAGTTTTAATTTTTAATTTTTAATTTTTAATTTTTAATTTTTAATTTTTAATTTTTAATTTTTAATTTTTAATTTTTAATTTTTAATTTTTAATTTTTAATTTTTAATTTTTAATTTTTAATTTTTAATTTTTAATTTTTAATTTTTAATTTTAATTTTTAATTTTTAATTTTTAATTTTTAATTTTTAATTTTTAATTTTTAATTTTTAATTTTTAATTTTTAATTTTTAATTTTTAATTTTTAATTTTTAATTTTTAATTTTTAATTTTTAATTTTAATTTTAATTTTTAATTTTTAATTTTTAATTTTTAATTTTTAATTTTTAATTTTTAATTTTTAATTTTTAATTTTTAATTTTTAATTTTTAATTTTTAATTTTTAATTTTTAATTTTTAATTTTTAATTTTTAATTTTTAATTTTTAATTTTTAATTTTTAATTTTTAATTTTTAATTTTTAATTTTTAATTTTTAATTTTTAATTTTTAATTTTTAATTTTTAATTTTTAATTTTTAATTTTTAATTTTTAATTTTTAATTTTTAATTTTTAATTTTTAGTTTTTAATTTTTAATTTTTAATTTTTAATTTTTAATTTTTAATTTTTAATTTTTAATTTTTAATTTTTAATTTTTAATTTTTAATTTTTAATTTTTAAATTTTAATTTTTAATTTTTAATTTTTAATTTTTAATTTTTAATTTTAATTTTTAATTTATTATTTTTAATTTTTAATTTTTAATTTTTAATTTTTAATTTTTAATTTTTAATTTTTAATTTTTAATTTTTAATTTTTAATATTTAATTTTTAATTTTTGATTTTTAATTTTTAATTTTTAATATTTATTTTTTAATTATTAATTTTTAATTTTTAATTTTTAATTTTTAATTTTTAATTTTTAATTTTTAATTTTTAATTTTTAATTTTTAATTTTTAATTTTTAATTTTTAATTTTTAATTTTTAATTTTTAGTTTTTAATTTTTAATTTTTAATTTTTAATTTTTAATTTTTAATTTTTAATTTTTAAATTTTAATTTTTAATTTTTAATTTTTAATTTTTAATTTTTAATTTTTTATTTTTTAATTTTTAATATTTAATATTTAATTTTTAATTTTTAATTTTTAATTTTTAATTTTTAATTTTTAATTTTTAATTTTTAATTTTAATTTTTAATTTATTATTTTTAATTTTTAATTTTTAATTTTTAATTTTTAATATTTAATTTTTAATTTTTAATTTTTGATTTTTAATTTTTAATTTTTAATTTTTAATATTTATTTTTTAATTTTTAATTTTTAATTTTTAATTTTTAATTTTTAATTTTTAATTTTTAATTTTTAATTTTTAATTTTAATTTTTAATTTTTAATTTTTAATTTTTAATTTTTAATTTTTAATTTTTAATTTTTAATTTTTAATTTTTAATTTTTAATTTTTAATTTTTAATTTTTAATTTTTAATTTTAATTTTTAATTTTTAATTTTTAATTTTTAATTTTTAATTTTTAATTTTTAATTTTTAATTTTTAATTTTTAATTTTTAATTTTTAATTTTTAATTTTTAATTTTTAATTTTTAATTTTTAATTTTTAATTTTTAATTTTTAATTTTTAATTTTTAATTTTTAATTTTTAAT
>OY821519.1:164521792-164584292 GCA_963682025.1 Cordilura impudica
ATAATAATAATAATAATAATAATAATAATAATAATAATAATAATAATAATAATAATAATAATAATAATAATAATAATAATAATAATAATAATAATAATAATAATAATAATAATAATAATAATAATAATAATAATAATAATAATAATAATAATAATAATAATAATAATAATAATAATAATAATAATAATAATAATAATAATAATAATAATAATAATAATAATAATAATAATATAATAATAATAATAATAATAATAATAATAATAATAATAATAATAATAATAATAATAATAATAATAATAATAATAATAATAATAATAATAATAATAATAATAATAATAATAATAATAATAATAATAATAATAATAATAATAATAATAATAATAATAATAATAATAATAATAATAATAATAATAATAATAATAATAATAATAATAATAATAATAATAATAATAATAATAATAATAATAATAATAATAATAATAATAATAATAATAATAATAATAATAATAATAATAATAATAATAATAATAATAATAATAATAATAATAATAATAATAATAATAATAATAATAATAATAATAATAATAATAATAATAATAATAATAATAATAATAATAATAATAATAATAATAATAATAATAATAATAATAATAATAATAATAATAATAATAATAATAATAATAATAATAATAATAATAATAATAATAATAATAATAATAATAATAATAATAATAATAATAATAATAATAATAATAATAATAATAATAATAATAATAATAATAATAATAATAATAATAATAATAATAATAATAATAATAATAATAATAATAATAATAATAATAATAATAATAATAATAATAATAATAATAATAATAATAATAATAATAATAATAATAATAATAATAATAATAATAATAATAATAATAATAATAATAATAATAATAATAATAATAATAATAATAATAATAATAATAATAATAATAATATAATAATAATAATAATAATAATAATATAATAATAATAATAATAATAATAATAATAATAATAATAATAATAATAATAAATAATAATAATAATAATAATAATAATAATAATAATAATAATAATAATAATAATAATAATAATAATAATAATAATAATAATAATAATAATAATAATAATAATAATAATAATAATAATAATAATAATAATAATAATAAATAATAATAATAATAATAATAATAATAATAATAATAATAATAATAATAATAATAATAATAATAATAATAATAATAATAATAATAATAATAATAATAATAATAATAATAATAATAATAATAATAATAATAATAATAATAATAATAATAATAATAATAATAATAATAATATAATAATAATAATAATAATAATATAATAATAATAATAATAATAATAATAATAATAATAATAATAATAATAATAATAATAATAATAATAATAATAATAATAAATAATAATAATAATAATAATAATAATAATAATAATAATAATAATAATAATAATAATAATAATAATAATAATAATAATAATAATAATAATAATAATAATAATAATAATAATAATAATAATAATAATATAATAATAATAATAATAATAATAATAATAATAATAATAATAATAATAATAATAATAATAATAATAATAATAATAATAATAATAATAATAATAATAATAATAATAATAATAATAATAATAATAATAATAATAATAATAATAATAATAATAATAATAATAATAATAATAATAATAATAATAATAATAATAATAATAATAATAATAATAATAATAATAATAATAATAATAATAATAATAATAATAATAATAATAATAATAATAATATAATAATAATAATAATAATAATAATAATAATAATAATAATAATAATAATAATAATAATAATAATAATAATAATAATAATAATAATAATAATAATAATAATAATAATAATAATAATAATAATAATAATAATAATAATAATAATAATAATAATAATAATAATAATAATAATAATAATAATAATAATAATAATAATAATAATAATAATAATAATAATAATAATAATATAATAATAATAATAATAATAATAATAATAATAATAATAATAATAATAATAATAATAATAATAATAATAATAATAATAATAATAATAATAATAATAATAATAATAATAATAATAATAATAATAATAATAATAATAATAATAATAATAATAATAATAATAATAATAATAATAATAATAATAATAATAATAATAATAATAATAATAATAAAAATAATAATAATAATAATAATAATAATAATAATAATAATAATAATAATAATAATAATAATAATAATAATAATAATAATAATAATAATAATAATAATAATAATAATAATAATAATAATAATAAATAATATTAATATTAATAATAATAATAATAAAAATAATAATAATAATAATAATAATAATAATAATAATAATAATAATAATAATAATAATAATAATAATAATAATAATAATAATAATAATAATAATAATAATAATAATAATAATAATAATAATAATAATAATAATATAATAATAATAATAATAATAATAATAATAATAATAATAATAATAATAATAATAATAATAATAATAATAATAATAATAATAATAATAATAATAATAATAATAATAATAATAATAATAATAATAATAATAATAATAATAATAATAATAATAATAATAATAATAATAATAATAATAATAATAATAATAATAATAATAATAATAATAATAATAATAATAATAATAATAATAATAATAATAATAATAATAATAATAATAATAATAATAATAATAATAATAATAATAATAATAATAATAATAATAATAATAATAATAATAATAATAATAATAATAATAATAATAATAATAATAATAATAATAATAATAATAATAATAATAATAATAATAATAATAATAATAATAATAATAATAATAATAATAATAATAATAATAATAATAATAATAATAATAATAATAATAATAATAATAATAATAATAATAATAATAATAATAATAATAATAATAATAATAATAATAATAATAATAATAATAATAATAATAATAATAATAATAATAATAATAATAATAATAATAATAATAATAATAATAATAATAATAATAATAATAATAATAATAATAATAATAATAATAATAATAATAATAATAATAATAATAATAATAATAATAATAATAATAATAATAATAATAATAATAATAATAATAATAATAATAATAATAATAATAATAATAATAATAATAATAATAATAATAATAATAATAATAATAATAATAATAATAATAATAATAATAATAATAATAATAATAATAATAATAATAATAATAATAATAATAATAATAATAATAATAATAATAATAATAATAATAATAATAATAATAATAATAATAATAATAATAATAATAATAATAATAATAATAATAATAATAATAATAATAATAATAATAATAATAATAATAATAATAATAATAATAATAATAATAATAATAATAATAATAATAATAATAATAATAATAATAATAATAATAATAATAATAATAATAATAATAATAATAATAATAATAATAATAATAATAATAATAATAATAATAATAATAATAATAATAATAATAATAATAATAATAATAATAATAATAATAATAATAATAATAATAATAATAATAATAATAATAATAATAATAATAATAATAATAATAATAATAATAATAATAATAATAATAATAATAATAATAATAATAATAATAATAATAATAATAATAATAATAATAATAATAATAATAATAATAATAATAATAATAATAATAATAATAATAATAATAATAATAATAATAATAATAATAATAATAATAATAATAATAATAATAATAATAATAATAATAATAATAATAATAATAATAATAATAATAATAATAATAATAATAATAATAATAATAATAATAATAATAATAATAATAATAATAATAATAATAATAATAATAATAATAATAATAATAATAATAATAATAATAATAATAATAATAATAATAATAATAATAATAATAATAATAATAATAATAATAATAATAATAATAATAATAATAATAATAATAATAATAATAATAATAATAATAATAATAATAATAATAATAATAATAATAATAATAATAATAATAATAATAATAATAATAATAATAATAATAATAATAATAATAATAATAATAATAATAATAATAATAATAATAATAATAATAATAATAATAATAATAATAATAATAATAATAATAATAATAATAATAATAATAATAATAATAATAATAATAATAATAATAATAATAATAATAATAATAATAATAATAATAATAATAATAATAATAATAATAATAATAATAATAATAATAATAATAATAATAATAATAATAATAATAATAATAATAATAATAATAATAATAATAATAATAATAATAATAATAATAATAATAATAATAATAATAATAATAATAATAATAATAATAATAATAATAATAATAATAATAATAATAATAATAATAATAATAATAATAATAATAATAATAATAATAATAATAATAATAATAATAATAATAATAATAATAATAATAATAATAATAATAATAATAATAATAATAATAATAATAATAATAATAATAATAATAATAATAATAATAATAATAATAATAATAATAATAATAATAATAATAATAATAATAATAATAATAATAATAATAATAATAATAATAATAATAATAATAATAATAATAATAATAATAATAATAATAATAATAATAATAATAATAATAATAATAATAATAATAATAATAATAATAATAATAATAATAATAATAATAATAATAATAATAATAATAATAATAATAATAATAATAATAATAATAATAATAATAATAATAATAATAATAATAATAATAATAATAATAATAATAATAATAATAATAATAATAATAATAATAATAATAATAATAATAATAATAATAATAATAATAATAATAATAATAATAATAATAATAATAATAATAATAATAATAATAATAATAATAATAATAATAATAATAATAATAATAATAATAATAATAATAATAATAATAATAATAATAATAATAATAATAATAATAATAATAATAATAATAATAATAATAATAATAATAATAATAATAATAATAATAATAATAATAATAATAATAATAATAATAATAATAATAATAATAATAATAATAATAATAATAATAATAATAATAATAATAATAATAATAATAATAATAATAATAATAATAATAATAATAATAATAATAATAATAATAATAATAATAATAATAATAATAATAATAATAATAATAATAATAATAATAATAATAATAATAATAATAATAATAATAATAATAATAATAATAATAATAATAATAATAATAATAATAATAATAATAATAATAATAATAATAATAATAATAATAATAATAATAATAATAATAATAATAATAATAATAATAATAATAATAATAATAATAATAATAATAATAATAATAATAATAATAATAATAATAATAATAATAATAATAATAATAATAATAATAATAATAATAATAATAATAATAATAATAATAATAATAATAATAATAATAATAATAATAATAATAATAATAATAATAATAATAATAATAATAATAATAATAATAATAATAATAATAATAATAATAATAATAATAATAATAATAATAATAATAATAATAATAATAATAATAATAATAATAATAATAATAATAATAATAATAATAATAATAATAATAATAATAATAATAATAATAATAATAATAATAATAATAATAATAATAATAATAATAATAATAATAATAATAATAATAATAATAATAATAATAATAATAATAATAATAATAATAATAATAATAATAATAATAATAATAATAATAATAATAATAATAATAATAATAATAATAATAATAATAATAATAATAATAATAATAATAATAATAATAATAATAATAATAATAATAATAATAATAATAATAATAATAATAATAATAATAATAATAATAATAATAATAATAATAATAATAATAATAATAATAATAATAATAATAATAATAATAATAATAATAATAATAATAATAATAATAATAATAATAATAATAATAATAATAATAATAATAATAATAATAATAATAATAATAATAATAATAATAATAATAATAATAATAATAATAATAATAATAATAATAATAATAATAATAATAATAATAATAATAATAATAATAATAATAATAATAATAATAATAATAATAATAATAATAATAATAATAATAATAATAATAATAATAATAATAATAATAATAATAATAATAATAATAATAATAATAATAATAATAATAATAATAATAATAATAATAATAATAATAATAATAATAATAATAATAATAATAATAATAATAATAATAATAATAATAATAATAATAATAATAATAATAATAATAATAATAATAATAATAATAATAATAATAATAATAATAATAATAATAATAATAATAATAATAATAATAATAATAATAATAATAATAATAATAATAATAATAATAATAATAATAATAATAATAATAATAATAATAATAATAATAATAATAATAATAATAATAATAATAATAATAATAATAATAATAATAATAATAATAATAATAATAATAATAATAATAATAATAATAATAATAATAATAATAATAATAATAATAATAATAATAATAATAATAATAATAATAATAATAATAATAATAATAATAATAATAATAATAATAATAATAATAATAATAAAAATAGAAAAATAAATAATTTAATAAAATTTAATCTTAATTTAAACATTAGATCCATTTATACCATAATTTTTAATTGGAAAGAAATCGCACTGGAGACTATACTTCGCTGAATTTCTTTTGAGGTTTGCTTCAATATCATCACATGCTCCTTTACCAGGAGCAGTAGGATGAAAAAGCCACTCAGCTGGCATTCCAAAATCTTTTTTATGCCCTACAAGATTTGCGAACCTACTTTTGTTTTTAAAATGTTGACGAGCTACGTCCGAAACTTAGTATACCTTCTCTACTGTAAATTTAGATTTTAGATATTTTAGTATTATTTTCTGATACTTATAAACTGCAACGGTGTCATGTTTAAAATCGTGGGATATGATTGCCACACTTTTGTGTTCCATTTTTTCATCTTTCATGTAGTAAATAACTACAGTGTTGCTTGGTCGATATTGAAGTGGAAAGCTTGTATGGCATCCTGAAGAACATATTTATAGTTTTCTGCGAAATCATATGAAATAACGAATTCATCAGACTTCAAACGTATCTTAAAATCCTTAAAGAATGACCATTGCTCTTTGACTAAAAAGTCATGGGTTCTCAAATTAAAATTATTGTACATTTCAAATTTTTGTGCATCTGTCAGTCTGAATCTAAGATTCAAATTTGACCTCCTCTATATATTCGCGATCAAAAGAGTTGATTAAATTCTTTTTGATGAATGTGGTTTCCGGCCAATTTGAACATTCACCTAAGTGGCAAGAAGTTGTTGCATTAGGACACATAGTCAATTTAAGGCAATCGCGGTAATCGTGTAAATCTTTTGGCGAATCATCTGTTTAAGTTGATTTCCTTCAACATCAGTTTAATCAACAGCTGAACCTAGTAACGCCAAGAAAATATTGCCATAAAAGTAGCAATAAATAAGCTAGATGAATGACTGTGTTTTAGAAAATTTAAAAACTTAAATACTTCATCAGCTACAATAAATTAATTTAAAAAAAGGTATGTTCTATACGGATCTAATGTGATTAAGATTAAATTTTACTAAATTAATTATTTTTCTATTTTTATTATTATTATTATATATTAATTTAATTATTATTACAAATAAATAAAAATGTGACAGTTGTTGGTTCAGTTCAGTTGTGAAATATTTTTCTCCGTATGTTTTTGCTATAATCTTATATCATAAAGAAAATTGTAATCCGTGATTACTATTAAAATAAGCCTGAAATTATAACCTTATATATAATTCTTATTTCAACTGTTGCCGCATTAACATTTAATTTGTAATAAATTGTTTTTGAAATTTTTTAAAAGTATAAAATTAAAATAACAAACAAAAAAATCAAAAATTCAATCGAATAAAGCATAAAAAGAAATAGACAAAACTTAGTTAAACAACACTACATATGTAAATAGAAAACAAAAATAAAAAAAAAACGAACAATCAAGTGTTTACTCTTTGAACAACAACACCCATTTTACAATAACAACACATATTAGTCTATTTGCAAAAATAATAATGAACGATCAAGTAAACTCTTTTCTTACATTTGACAATAACTACACATGTGTATTAAATCTTTCAAACTACAGCGTTGCCACATCCATATAATAATTATGTCCTGTTTAATAAATACTTGTTCCATTAAACATGATGGGAAAAGAATGGTCGATTGTTGGTTGTGTCATGAACTTTGTCATGTTAAATGTAGTGGTCCTTCTGGGTTAATTGCGGATGCTTTAACCAATAATAAAGGTCTACATTGGTGCTGCTATAAGTGTACAAAAATTGGCGTAAGTTTTTATCGCTTATTCCAAGATACAAAAAAGGAATTTCTGAAAAATTGTTTGATGATTTAAAATCATTGGATAATTTAAAATCTCTTCCTCAGTCTTCACCGAAACGCCGTAAATCATCGCGAATACAAATACATGGAAAATCCAGCATCTGCTAATATTGGTCGTCTTCCGCAAGCTGATTTGCATGCTCCAAGAAACTAGGAGCTTGTACTGTTGATTACATTTCATTAGTTCATCAAAATGTTCGCGGCTTAAGAACTAAACTCACATATTTATATATGGAAAATTTCAACTTAAACCATCACATCATCGTACTTACTGAAATTTGACTTAATAACACTTTTGTGATTTCGGATATACACTCTTATAAATACAATATTTTCAGACGTGATCATATTGCGGTCTCTAGTGTTTTATCCTCTGAGGTTTTATTGATTGGTCCCCGTTCGACATCGAATTTATAGCAGTATTAATTAAACTTAATGGAAAACAATTATTTTTTACCTGTATCGCGATCAGTAACTTCTTTTAACGATAATCGAATCGTTAAAAAAAGAAAACAACAAACTTATCGATTTTGATATTCAGTAAAATTTTAAAACGATATTCGCTATTGTTAAAGTCAGCTGTTGTTGTTATCTACACGACAACAATTTTGTTTTGTTTATTCAATCGTTAAAAAGTTAAATTTTTAGGCTGAATGTCGTCATACATAAATAAAAATCATAAAATAATGAAAATATATTGCTTTTATTATAAAAATTAAAAAATATATAAATATATAAAATTAAAAAATTAAATAGCATATTCAATTCATTATTTTATATTCAAATAAATAAACAAAAATATGAATAAAATATAAAGAAATTAACATAAACATAAAATCATCCTGTCAAATAAGTGATTTGTTTTTTTCTATTCTTCTTTGTGTTTTTCGTTTATTTTGACAGAGATGCCACTCGTATACAATTTAAATAAATAGAAAAATAGATTTGTCGATTATCGTTAATTTGTAGTTAGTGAATCACTTAATCGTTAGTGCAAACAACAATAGCTGCGATATATTTTGCGATTGTCGGATCGTTAAAATTTACAGAATCGCACTACTGCTCATATATTCCTCCATCGTCCCCACAGTCTTTATATGACAAACATGGCGAAGCTTTTAATCTTAGTACAGCTAATCAAAACGATTATTGGTGATTTTAATTTGCCTTCAATATCCTAGAAGTTCCTACCTGATGAAAAATATTTTGTTCCATCCAATCAAAAAACAAGTGTGAAGAGCTTTTCAATATTTTACTAGAACTGAATCTTCTTCAAATATATGGTATATACAACAGTCATTATAAATTATTGGATTTAATATTTGTCAACGATACTTCGGAATGTTACATCAAGCGTTCAATCCCGATTTCTTCTCCTGAAGATTCTTATCACCCTACTATTGAAGTAAATTTATATATTCCCTCTGGACTTTTAGAAATGACTTTTAAAAATGATGATAAGGATTTTTGTTTCGCTCAATCAAATTACTGTTTGTTGAACGAACTTCTAAACAGTACAAACTGGCACACTCTATTATCTTTTTCTATTGGATCCACGCTGCTATTGATCATATGACTGAAACTTTTTACAATACGATTTCTTTTGCATTGGATTTTTGTATTCCGAAACAAACTTGTTATAAGCTTTCCGGGCCTCCTTGGAAAACCAAGCAACTGACAAGAGTTAAAAATAAAAAAAATAAATATTACAAGAAATACAAGCTATCCGGATCTCTTGTGGATTATGGGAAATACTCCATTAGCCGCGCTGAATATAATGCACTGAATAAATCGTGTGACTCTAATTACTTAATCATAATGAAAAGTAGTTTCAAAAGTAATCCAAAGTCTTTTTATAAATTTGTCAACAATAAGAGAAACACAACTGGTTATTATGAAATTTCAACATACTGAATCTTATGATAATACTATTATAAGTAATTTGTTTGCTGATTTTTTTTCAACAACTTATACCGATTCAACTTTTGATGATTCTGCTACTTACCCATCTATACTGGCTGCTAATAGAATCATATCTATTCCATTCCTTGATATTTCTATGGTTTCTAAGGGTTTGAAAAAACAAAAATTTACATACAATAGTAGACGTGATAAAATTCCCAATAGCATCTTAATCAAATGTGCGGATGCTTTAGCTATTCCATTGACAATAATGTTTAACACATCAATTAAATACGGATACTTTCTAAATACGTGGAAGGACTCGTTCATTATTCCGTAATTTAAATCCGGCAACAAGTCTGACATTACAAATTATCGTGGTATTGCAAAATTAAGTACTATACCTAAATTCTTTGAAAAAATTATAACTGATCAACTATGTCATCAAGTCAACACATTGATTTCTCCATTCCAACATGGCTTTCAAAAACGGCGCTAAACTGCTACGAACTTTTTACATCTTACAACAATAGTCAATCGGGGTTTTCTTCAAAAGCAAACTGACGCTATTTACACTGACTTCAGAAAGGCATTTAATAAAGTCAACCATAAACTTATTATAAAGAAATTACATCTCCTATTTAACAGAAAGCAAAATGTACGTTTTAATAATATATCTTCGAAAAATATTAATGTTTTATCTGGAGTACCGCAAGGCAGTCATCTTGGACCGCTTTCATTTTCATTACTTATAAATGATTTACCTCAAGTTAATCAGTTTTCAAATATCCTGATGTATGCTGACGATGTAAAAGTCTTTATGAGTTATAACCAATATTCCGACCATACCTATCTCCAAAATGATTTGGATTCGTTTCACTCATGGTGTATTTTAAATTTAATGCAGCTGAATCTTAAAAAGTGCAAATATATGCGTTTTGTTCGAAAAAGACCAATATCAGTAAATTATGTGCTGGGCGGCTTACAACTGAAACAAGTTGATAACTTCTTAGATCTTGGTGTTTTATTAGATTTAAAGCTTAGTTTCGTTCCTCATATCACAATTACGGTAAACAAAGCCGAAGGAATACTTGGTTTTATAAAATGTTGGTCTAAAGAGTTTAATGTTCCGTATGTAATAAAAACACTATACACATCACTTCTGAGATCGATTTTGGAATACGCCTCTATTATATGGGACCCTATCTATCAAACTCATGTTGATAGCATTGAATCGGTGCAAAAACAATTCCAACTATTTTGTCTACGCAGTTTAAATTCTAACCCCTTAACTCTTCCGTCGTATAACAGCAGACTCACTCTTATTAAGCTGCCAACCTTAAAAAGCCGCAGATCTATGCTAAACGTTTCGTTTCTTTTGAACATAGTTCTGTGGTTTTCTAGAATAACCGGCTATGTCATAAGATCAAAATGTTCAGGGGAGCGGAGCCAAAAAACGTTATATTTGAAATTATGGGCTCGATATAAAGATTTTAGAGCTTTTTATTTAACGGTCCTGTAGATATGGGCAATAAATACTTTATATAAAATTTTGAGCTCAAAATCTTCAGAGGAATAGATCCTAGAGAAGGACGAAAAAAATAATATGTAAATTACACTTAAAGTATGTGCAGATAAAACAACTTATGTCGACAAAAGTCGTTGTCTTTGTAAAAGAAAACTACCAGTGCAACCAAATTAATTTAATAAACATTTAAGTTACGTCGTTCTTTAAAGAAAAAACTCAGAAATGGTCAATATTAAAAAAAAAAAAATTGAACACAAGTAAAGAGCATTAAAAATTAATATATTTGGCATCGTTAACTCAAAACTGACAAAAATGGACATACGCGGTTATTCCAGAAAACCACAGAAGTAATGGCGATGTTTCGTCTGGTTTCCTGATCAACAATATTTCATTTATCATCCCTCAGCGGCCAACATGTTTCTTCTCACCTTTATCTGTCCAGTTTTATAGATCAAATTACGCGAACGGTGATCCGCTTAGACGAATGTGTATTGAATTTAATAAGCTTTATAGATTTATTGATTTTTCTTCAAATACAAATGTCATAAAAATTAAAATAATAATTTATCTGAACACATAATTTCAATTTAATTTTTTCATTCATGTTCGCCTATTTTTAAATGTTCTTGTAAATAGTCTGTAAGGATTAATTCCATTGATTAATAAATAAATAAAAAAATAAATAAAACTAATAATTTTTCAACATTTCTATAGAAAAAAGTGTTTTTTCTTGAGGTTAACATATTGCGGGCATTACAGTATCGAAGGTATCAAATTTTAGTTTGGTGTGTTACATACCGTCGGAAAGATTAATTTGTCTAGTTTCTAAGTATATGTTTTATTTTTATGGTTTTAGAAACACTTATACACTAATAGTAAAAAATTCAAATTAGTGCATATGCTAAAAATTTAAAACCCGTTGTCTTAAGTTACGAAACATTTTTATTTATAGATATCCCACTCGCATCCCACTAAGCGACCAAAAAGCTATTAAAGGAAAAAAACCTAAGCTTTCTTTTGAGCAGAAAAGTCAAAAAAAGTAAAACAATTTGTTTTAAAAAAAATTTTTTTTTTCTGAAAGATTGAAGAAATAGCTATCTAAATTTTGCTAAAAACAATAGAAAAAAAGGTAAATGGATGAGAAAAAACACCTTTTTGGCCAAAATATCAAATTTTGACCCCCTCTAACTCAGAGAGTTCTTGAGCGATCTTGTTGAAAAATTGTATCTAAACTACTATCCAATAGGACTAACCTTGGTGCAAATTTCATTCCGGAAGACATCGGTTTCAAAAGTTGGATCACTTGACATGATACACCCCATATATACATAAATCGATGGCTTATTATAAAAAAGGCGTAACTCGATTTTTTTTTCAAAAATGGTGTTTTTGTTTATTCTGGTAGACAAATGTCAGATCTACACAAGTGCTCTTCAAAGATATCTAAGAACTCACTTATGACCTTAGATACTTGTGATTTAGATATTGATGACACACAGTAATTTCCAATAGAAGATTGGTATCCTGCTGTTGCAAGAAAGTTTAAACATGTTGCAAGTTTGATATTAGACAATTTTCAGGTTTGGCCCCCACTTCCTCAAGTAGCACAAGAAACACTTCCTTGTTGACCTTGAAATTTGCTATAAATCTAAGGGACAACATTTATTGAAGTGCAAAAAAGTTTTTTTAGTAGATAGACGTCCCGCTCTTCCGGTATCTCGAGAAGATTAGTGTCATCTGACAAATTTTTTTTTCACAAACGATTATCGTAGTTGTGCTCGCCGTTTCCATAAAACCAGAGTGACCCAAAGCTTACCTTTTTATTCAAAACAATTTTAATTTCCAACAAATGTTTTTGAAATAAAATTAAAATATAATAATAACAGTACTATTGTCAGCTGGTAGGGCTACCATCGAAAAAGCAAAAAGATGTATTTTTAAGAGTAAAAAAGTAAACAAAAAGTTAAAAGAAACTTTATAGCAATATTGTATTTTTACAAGAGAAAATTAACAACGTAACCAAACATAAGCTGGACATTATTAGTCAAGTTATAGAAACCAAATAGATTACGTTATTGTTAGAGTACTGGTCGTCTGTGTGCTATTTCAAACGACTTATAGAAATAGGCTATAAGTTAAAATACGTACACCGTTGAATACTTGCAAGACGCTAAAATTCATTTTTAAAATTTTAACTTTATCTACTAATAAATACAAAAATCTTATACGATTTGTGTCCTTCCGCCATTTTAACTTTAGATTTTTTCAACTGTTTTTTTTCCCGATATATTCAAGCACTACCTGGTGGTCTCCTCCTAATAGTAAGACTATAGTTATAGTTTTTAATATCCCGGGACTATTTGCCGAGAAAGGTTGCACTAAAACTTGAACTTTAACTACCAAATATAAAAATCTTATAACTAAACTAGGCTATCTGCAAACAATCATGTTTTTGGCAGATGTCTTTACACAAACATACAATGAAACTTATCTTTATTTTGGAAATTTTCAATAAAAAACTTTAAACTAACATTAAAATTATTTATGATAAGATAATGTATCTTGTGATATACTTTCGAGTATACTGTACTTCCTTAGATTTGGAAACGTGCTCATTACTATTTGATGATTTTGTCGGGGCATGTTAAACATAACATCTACCCTTTTACTATTTTTCTTAGAATATCTTCTTACAACATGTATTTAAGAAATAATATATATGGAAATTGGGGATAAATTGCCACTAATGCGGTGCTAGTTTAGGGATTTCAGCTCAATGTTTTCTGACTTAATCTACTTAATTTCCTTTAGTATTGCGTCGATTTCATATAAATTACCTATAGAGCAATTCAAAGGCTTAATTATTTCGACATCCTTAACTTCTTTGAATAAGTAGATTCTAAACTCATTATCTTGATTGGATTAATTATTTTGTGCCGAAAGTAAAGCAGTATCTTCAATGCCGACAGTACATCCAGCACTTAACGTCAAGATTCCTTGTAATGATAATTCAATTATTTCCTGCAGCTTAGGTCGACATACTGCATGAGCGTTGTATTGTCGCATGTTCGGAAGAGTCTGATGCTTTTCCTTTTATGTTTGATAATTTGGCAGAGTTCTTAATATGCAATATGGGTGCACAGTGACGTCTCTCATGTACACTTAGTTTTGAAAATTTATGGGAATCATTAATTTGATGGCCTTTTTTGCAGAATACACAAATGATTTCCATCGCTAAATTACTTCGCAAACGCTTCTGCAGATGATTTCTTGGATTTCTGACATCTGCACTACGAAACTCAGCACATCTTCTAACTTCTGTATTTGTTTAGTTTTCTTGAAGGAAAATTCAATTTCAATACCGAATGCTTCAATACACTTCTCGCATTCATTTGCGGTGTCTAGAAGTTGCCTTATACTAACCGCTACTTCGCTATTTAAGTTTTTCTTGATCCGTATTTTTCAACCAGTATAGAAAACACCAACCTTCTATTTTCGTATCGCTCGATTAAAAAAAAGACTTTCAAAAACTCTTTTCCATTTTAAGACTGTGATGGTGCATTCTTAAGTCAGATGAGGATTCTAAGGTTCTGGAGTTTTATCGATTTTTTATTTTTGAAAAGATTGAAAGCAATATGAATTTCAAAATAATTTCAATGGACGTTTCAAAGAGAAGAAAGATAACTTTTTGAGATGTATTAAAAAGTGCTGGCTATAAAAGTCATATGCCTTAATTTCTGTAGTAAAATACCATTTATAGTAAAAAGTGTGTTTTAATTTTTAGAAACTATGAGTTTCCGATTTGAATTCACCTTTAATAATAATTTTCTTACTCGTCGATTACATCCTAATTCGACATATCCATTTTAAACATTTAGCGCTTCCTTTTTGTTTAACATTTTTTTTTTATAAAAAAAAAAGATAAACCTTTAAAATTCTTACCTTTCGAATTTAAAAGTGTAAATAATACGTGGTCCGGTGATGTATTTGCTCTCCAACGTAGAACACCAGTGATTAATTGATGCTAAAAAAAATAGAAAATAAGTATGTATTACATAGTAATTCACAACTTATTAAGTACTTATACCATATAAGTACTTCTCTGAGATCAGGGTACAATGAGTTGTGCTTATGTTTGTAACTACGAAAAATATGTGATACAGACCCACATTTTATAATACCTATTGGCTCAGAATCATTTTCTAAGTCGATTTAGGTTTGAGATCGATTTAAATTTCCCTAATATCCAAATAATACTGTTGATATCGGACGTAAAATTTTTTGCTCAGTTCTTTTTGATAATAATCTTAAAATTTAACTGATATTGGGATATGTTATAGTTATTAAATTACAGCCTAAACATATTGCTATAATATACAGAAAAATCTCTTCAAAAAGTGTCACTAAAGTATTAAAATTTTCAAGTTTATAATTTTCACAAATATCAAAAATAAATAACACTTGAACTATAACACTTAAACTTTTCCGCCAGTCCACCAGAAATTTTCGCCAACAGTTTTTGATAAAGTTCGGAGAATTTGCTACCGTTAGAAGCTAATTTTCCCTTAAAACATATGAAAACAAATGATGAAATATGAGGTAGTGTTTTTTTTTAACTTAAAAAGGAATTCAAAAACATCTTGTCTTCTTGGAGCTGGCTGGAATTTCACATGAATCGTTTTTCTTATATTTTTTAAAATTTAGGAGCAATTCAACAATTTCATTCGATTCCTCATGAACACTTTGTTTCAATTTATATGACATATTAAAAATTTCAAAAATAAATTTATATACTAATATAATTACTATTTTTAATACAAACTGTATATATTATTTATATATTTTTAAAAAATAATTTAGCTCTTCAAATAAAAGAAAAAGACTGAGGATTTCACAAATAATTGAAAGTCTCGTATTAAAATAACGGAACATCATTTGCAAAAGCACTTACAAAACTATATCGAGCGTAAGTCGTTTGCAATCATAGTTGTCCATCTATTATACATTCTTACAGCCGTATTCATAAAAATTGTGAATAGGATTTCAAATCCATTTTAAGCAAAAATCGATAAAATTGTATTCAATTTTAAATAAAAGAATTTTAAAATTGGTTCGACCCTATTTTAAACATTTTTTTAAACAAGTAAGAGTGTTAAATTCGGCTGTGCCGAATCTCTGATACCCTCCAGCTTAGCTTGAGTATTGATAATAAATATAAACAAAATATTTGAAAAAGTAAACAATTTGTTAACCTTACTACCAAATTATTTCAGCAAATACACAGTTTTTTTTTTTTTTTAGCATTTTTGGAGGTATCTCCATATTTTAGACTATATCTTGACACGGTGATGCCCGATTTAACCCATTTCAAATACCTACCTGCTCGTAGTAACGACAAACAATATTATTTTAACTTTACCCAGGTAAATGGTTTATATTGTTGAATGACCTTAATTTCAAAAGACAGACAGACCGACGCATGTGCGGACATTATAGGACTCGAGTTGTTATAGGGATTAAGAATACAAATATTTTATGGGGTCGCAATTCATTGCTCAGTGCGTGACAACAGTCTACCAACAGTCACAATAAGGAATAATACTTTTCAATGTATTCAGAGCTAAAAATTATGCGGTATTTCAAAAAAAAAGTTTCTTAAAATCTTGGCAATTATTGGTTTTCCATACATCAGGAAAATGTGTTTTTGTTTTTAAAAGTACATTAAAAGAATTTAAGAAAAAAATTTTTTTTAGAGAATAGGTACTTTCTAAAATGAGGTAATTAAAAAAAATATATATACTTTTTAAGAAAAGGTACTTAAAAAAACAGGTACTTTTTAAAAAGGTATTTTAAAAAAGCATACTTTAAGAAAGATACTTTTTGAAGAATGGCACTTGAAAAAAAAGGTATTTAACAAAAAAACAACTTCTCTTGTTATAAGGCTCAAGAAAATATATGATTTATGGGCTCAGGAATTTATTTCGGTGCGTTATAAACGGAATGATATATACCCTCTGCATATATACCCTTTGAGGGTTTAAAATCGATTTGTTTTGAAAATTTTTGATTTAATTTAAAAAAATTATAATTGAATTTTAGATTTTTCTTGGGATGTATAAAAATTTATAAACAATTCTTAATAAATGAATAATCATCTAAACTATTGGGAGAAATCATCTTGATTATTTTTTAATTCTAGTGCTTAATTTTAAAATTTCCGGTTATCCCCGAAAATACGTATTAATCTTATTAATTGGTAAAAAGGTCTTCTAGTACTGTTGCTAGAGGATCGACACAATTTATAATTCCAACAAAATGGAATTCATGTCACAAATCAAACCGTGCTCACAACCACTACATACCTTGATGTCTCAATAAGTTGCTATTATTCTCATTTACAGAGATGTCTTCTGCATTAGTAATGACAGTGGTTGATTTTGTTTCTAAAATAAATATTTAATTTATAAGCATGTTTGCCTTTAGTTTTCTTTTGTTTGGTTTTATTTATTCAGGGTCAAAACCTTAGCGAAAATGTAGAGATATCCCACGTTGTAGTTTCTTCATAAATCAATCAGTATATTCTCTTTGTAAAACAATTTTTGTGTACTTTTTTTCTGAATAATTACGTTTCTTACAATTTAATGATACAGATAAACTATGTCTCATATATACATACATATATATTATGTTAGGTGCTTGCCAATGATGTACATTTAAGATCTGCTTACACTGCGTTCTTTTGCTTCGATATTTTTTTAAATTTTTTAGATTGTCTTTAGGTTGATCCGCTTAACGGATGATTTTTGTTTATTTCAAGAGTTGGTCTATAAAGCTCTCTCAATTTTTTTGTTAAAATATTGCCATATTTGGAAAAATTAAATTGTTTTTACATATTAAAAGGGAGTTTTCACTAATAGATTTTGTGGTAACACAAAATTACACTATACAATACAAAATCTAACCCAGTGATGCCAACTTTTTATTTTGAATAAAATCGTGTTAATAAAATATATTTTCATTTATTGACTCCAAATACTACAACCTGGGAATTATTATCGAACTTAAATTTGTTGGGTTTTACTTTGCATACCATGAAGTCATCATGAACAACGGTTCAAATTAAGGATGCCAAACGCAAAAAACCAAATGTCCCAAAAATTTTAAATAAAATAATTTGTTAACTTTATTTTCTGAAAAACTTCAAACTTTCATCCAAAAAAATTGTGAAAAATAATATACTCATAAATAACATTCTCATAAAATTGCGCTTTATTTATGTAACAATTTTTATGTTCGCAATTCTTAAATATCATTTGAGGTTTTCCAAACTTCATTGAATTTAAATCAATTTTTCTAATCCTGAAATGCTATTAATGTCTCCTGAATCGCAATATTTTCTTTTAATTTCATTGATTTTTTAAATGTAAATATATTTGGTGTTTTTTGAATTTTAATTCGTGTTTAAAGAATAAAATTTATATTTTAAAAATTCAATTGATGTCTTCTAAATTTCAAGTTATTATGATTTTCTGAAATGCAGTTGATATTTTCTAATTTATAATTGGAAATCTGAATTCCAGTTTTTAGAATTGATATTTTCTTAAATTTGAATGGAAAATTTTAAAGGTGCAATTTTGTATTTATGTCAATAGTAATGCTGTAGTAATTATAAACAATTTTTAAAAATTATATGTAATCACAATCAGATATTTTGTAGGTAAAGCAGAATAATAATTTTATATAACTATGTAGAACTGTTTTGAAAGCAAAAAACTCATTGATGAACTCGGTAACTATATTTTGTAAACACAACAAAAAGATATTATGCCAAATTTATGGTCATATTTGTAAAAGAATGATGGAAAAACGTATGAAATAAAAGACCAGCCCTGTGTATACTCTTAACCTTGTTGTTTGATATCTAATTGAAAATGTTGACATTCATGTTAAAATAGATATAACTATTGCAAACCTAATTAAAACAAAAATTGTGGCACCATCTACTGTGGCATAGCAACACTGAGCAAAATGAAGTGACACTCTGTTTGTTAATACAAAAGAAATGTATTTTCCCTAAAACAAAATATATATTGGAGAATTTTATATAAATAAAATAATATACCGATTTATTTCTAACATGCGGTTATTATTAATATACATATATAGAATATATGTATATTATTTTAATATTTAATATATGTATGTACGTATATGTAAATATTACACACAAAAAATACAACATCAAAAGTTATTGTTGTTTTTCTTTAAATAAATTAATACAGAAAATTTTTTTTCGTAAATTTTTCAGTCTCTATTAAACCGCGGTTGTGAGTAGACATATATTGTACGTTAATAGCAAAACAGTTTTCATAGCTAGCAACAAAAATTTAAAATTTGTTAAAAATTAAAAACAAACGGATTAAGAGTCCAAGACAGGGATTAGCGATTCCCTAACAAAAAGGAACAACAAAAATTTAAATAAACATAAAGCATAGGCTACAAACTATACAATAACAATATAGCGTTTGCAAATAAACAAAAACAACCAAGCAACATTAAACGTGCACTTTTAAGTATCAATGTGAACGCAACAGGCGTCAATAATATGAATCATAAAAAACAAAAAATAATGCACCGAGTGTATTAAACAAAAATAATTATTTTTCTCCGCTTCAAACTATTGAAGATGACAAATTAGACGATGAAATAATAGTAGAAAAACCAGTAAAAATACATGTTCCCCCAATTACAATCTTAAAATGTAAAGTTGAAGAAGTTCATGAGCTCTGTAAGATGAGCAAGATCTGAGACTATGCCATAAGAAAAATCTCAATTGGTCTCAAATTGCTTCTTAAGTCCAAATTAGATTTCAAAACCATCTGCAATGTACTCTCAGATAAGTACGAATTCTTTAGCTATGCTATAAAAAATGATAAACTTTATAAAGCACTTTATAAGCACGATCCAATGATTATAAAAAAACAACTTAATGATATGGGGTTGCAATGCCTGGATGTAAAGATCGTTTTAAAAAAGAGCCCCTACAACTCGGAATATGTAGTTTACGTCGTTTATTTTCAAGGAAAAAAATTACAATCAGAGAGCTCCGTCAAAAATACTCTATAATTGATTATATGAAGGTGAAGTGGGAATTTCAACAGGCAAAAAACACAAATCAACGTTCGACCAATGTCCAAGTAAGATAAGTTTCATAAGCATCAGACAGCGAACACAACCAGCACCTCGTCATCGCGCTTATCTTAACACTGGACTTCCTTCTACCAGTACTTACAATAGCAGTTTCCCTAATACATTGCGTCAAAATGTACCTAACATAAACAGAAATTTGCAACAACGAAGTGATGTTATTATAAACAACAACAACAACAACCACAGCACAAAAACAAATCAAGCGAGTGGTCCTGAAGAATTATTCTCTCTGCAAGAAATTAAAAGTTTAACCATAGAATTAATTACTTATCTTAAAAAATGTAAAAACAAAGCAGATCAGGTTAAGGTTATTACTAATATAATAACTTGGAATGCTAGAGGCATTCGTAACATATATTTGGAGTTATTCCAATTTTTAAATAGTCATAATATACATATTTGCTTAGTATCTGAAACAGGGCTAAATGCAAACTTATATAATAGAAACAGTGAATTTAAAATCTATAGAATAGATAGGGTAGATGCCATTATCGAAAATTTCTGCATTAAACTTTTCACCAATATGGGTCCAATTAATATATACTCATGCTACTATCCTGGCGGCTTGGCAGGTATAGGGGGCATAAGGAAACACCAATTTGCTTCTGATATTCATAGACTAAGCGGAAATGATAAAATTATATTAGGTTGTGATTTTAATTGCAGGCATCAGTCTTGGTGTTGCATAAGAGCAAACTGTTGGGGCAACATTTTATTCTTACAATATAGATATTATTTATCCTTGTGACCATACTCACATTCCGACAAGTGTAAATAGACAAGGCTCTACATTAGACTTCTTTCTTACGAATCCACATAGTTTGATATCCCCTGCAATAGCCATAAATGATCTCAGCTCAGATCATTTACCTGTTAAAATTACTCTGACAACTATAACAGTTCAACTTTTTTCAAATATGATTTTGTCAATGCTAACTGGAATAAATTTTCGACATTTTTAAATAGACACCTGAATGTACCTAATATTGATGATATTTTAAGCACCGAACATATTGACCAATCTCTTATACAGTTCAGAAAAACTTTAAATGATGTAGTTCAGTGTTCCAAAGAGATATCCCTAAATTGGAAGAAAACAACTTCCCCACTATGTTAAAAACATGATCTAACAAAGAAATGGTTATCGGCGAAACTGGCAGCGTTTCAGAAATTTAAATGATTTTTATCAGACGAAAATGCTAAATCTGAGAATCCGTGATGAAATTATTTTGTTTAGAAATAAGTCATGGTATTATAAGTTACGATGTACGATGTGATAGGATCGTCATATTATGAGATTATTTATTGTGAAATACGTTTGTCCTTATTAAGAAGTTGAAAGTTCTATAAAGCCTGAAAGTATATTATTGATTATGGCAGGATGGCCATATTATAATTTACGATGTGATATTAATAAATGCTAATATTTATTATTATTATTTTTTCTGAGTTGATTGAAGGATTTACCAGCTTGATTATAATGCTGCGTCTGGTCGCAGCAGTTTTGATTCATCCAAGCACTGTGAGGTGCTCGGTCAGAATTGAGAAATAAAGTAGACAAGTGTATCTTCGCTTATCTAAATTAATTCTAAATTTTATTTACAACTTTGTGTAGTATTTATACAAAACAATTTGTTGCAATATTTTGTATGACTAATTCTTATTGCTAATTGCTTATTGCAAATTGCTTATTGCTGCATTCCTAGTAATCACATTTCGTATTTACATGTTATTGTCCGTTAGTGACATACTTAATGCTACATTCTTAATAATCATATTTCTTTCATGTTATTGTCCGTTAGTGACACACTTAATTATTGTTAGATTTAAATTATAATTTATTGATTATTTTACAAGTTATTAGGGTATGGTGCATTCCACTATGATAGGTACACTACAATGGGAATTTAACTAAAGTATTAGGGAAAAAGTCAACAAATATCCCAATTTTAAAACAAAATGGTTCCCGTTTCACCACCAATAAAGAAAAATGCGAAATTTTGGCAGACACATTTTCTTCAAGTAACACAACTTCAGCAAATCTTGGCGATACTATAACAACATCTTTATTTAATGATACTCTAGACTCGTTTAGATCAAATAGCTTAAATCCAATAGACATGTATTTACTAACACCTCACATATTTCAAATATAATAAAATCATTAAAAAGTAAAAAATCACCTGGAATCGATAAAATTAATGAATGCATGTCTTAAATTTTCTTATTTTCCCCAAGAATTTAAAGAATCCAAAGTAGTTCCCATTAAAAAGCCTGGTAAAAAAGCAGTTAATCCATCTTTATACCGCCCCATTAGCTTGTTATCAAGTGTGAGTAAAATTTTTGAAAAGGTAATTAAAGAAAGATTGACACATTTCATGGAAACCGAAAATATTATTCCACCTCAACAATTTGGCTTTCGTAGAGAGCATAATACTATACATCCTCTAATAAGAATAAGAAACTTAGTTAAAAACAACATTAACCATCAAAAATCGACTGGCATGGTACTGCTCGATGTCAAAGCTGCATTAGATTTCTTTCCTCTCGCACCTTTAAAGTTCATATTGGCGCATCCTGTTCCAACAGAAGACCAATAATAGCCGGTTGGTCTCAAGGGTCTTGTCTGTCACCTGTCCTTTATAATTTATATACAGCCGATTTTCCCCAATTTGAGTATTGTACTCTATCAATCTTTGCTGATGACACAGCAGTCCTCAGCTCCGAAGTACTAGCCGCTGACATCATAGCTAATTTAAAAAGGGCTTTAGCTGAAATTGTAAGTTATTTTAATAAGTGGAAAATAAGGTTAAACTATAATAAAACACAAACGATATACTTTACCAGAAAACGGAAAGATTGTTTTATCCCTCAGACAACTATAGATTTAAATAACACTTCAATACAATGGGAGCAAAAAGTTAAATATCTAGGTGTTATTCTTGACCCCAAAATTAAATTTAAGGACCACATACCTTATATAACAAATAAGATAAATGAACTTACTCGTCTGCTCTATCCTTTAATAAATCAAAAATCCAGCCTCAATATAAAAAATAAAAAACTAATTTTTAAGTTAATTTTCCATGCAGTTATATTCTATGCTGTTCCTGTGTGGTATACCAGTGCAAATTGTCATATTAAAAAGTTGCAAATAAGTCAATATAGGTTATTGAAACTAATGTATAACCTTCCATGGTTCATTTCCACAAAACGTCTTCATGATATTGCAGGTATAGAGTTAGTTGCACATAAAATCATTAGACTCACTCAAAATTTCAATATAAGGTGTATGAATTCAGAATTCTCCCATATTAATGCACTTGCTGCAGCTTAATACATCATAGTTTAGTAGTTAAGTAGTGTAAGTAGTTTTAAATATTCAAATAGGGTTTTCCCCAATTTTTACCTCCAACAATCTATCGTATGTATGTATATAAACTTTTTAACATCACAACATATTATTAAGCTGAAAAAGATTAAATCTTGAACACTTATACAATTATATTTAAGCAAAAATGTAAATATTACGGTTTATTCAAATTAAATTGAATTGAATTGGTAAATTTTTCAATTTTTTTTACTTCTTCAGTGATTTCTCTGGACCTTTTAAACATATTTTCATGATTTTTCAAACAGAAATCTTCTCATTATGTTAGTCAATAATTCTCACTCAAAACGAGCGCCCCAGTTATCCTATTGAGGGCGTGATCGTGACAAGAACAACATAGACAAATCATATTTTTTCAAGACTTTTTTTACTTCTTCATTCAATTCTCGGGACCTAATCAACCGATTTGGACTATTTTAAATAGCAAACTTCTCAGGATGTTAGTAAATCATTTTTTATGCCAACGAGCACCCTAGCTGCCCGATTGAAGCCCCCATCGTGATTTCCATAGACGGACAGACGGACATCGCTATATCAACTCGTCTTGTTATAAGGATCACGAATATATATATTTTATGTGGTCGAACATTTTTTTTTCTAATTATAATAAACGGAATGAGAAACTTATATATACCCTCTGCACACTGGGGTGGAGGGTATAAATGACGTTGTAGATAAAAGTTGTCATTCAATCGAAAGCAGTTTTCTATTCCGGATAAGGAACGCTTGTGCTTAGAAACCTCCTTATTACCCATATCAATAAAATTATTT
Source organism: Cordilura impudica (assembly GCA_963682025.1). NCBI lineage: Eukaryota > Metazoa > Arthropoda > Insecta > Diptera > Scathophagidae > Cordilura > Cordilura impudica. Next base: position 164,547,337 of record OY821519.1, read on the forward strand.
ATACAAATTATTAAAATAACTTAATTAGGTCAACTATATTAAAAAGAATATTTTTAATTTGAAATAACAGAAAAATAAAACTAGTGGTGTGTAAACAATCAAAACAAATTAAATAACAGGTTATTTGAATACTTTTTTAATCTGTAATAAAATCACCACATTTTACATTTCTACCTATCATTTTGTTTTTATTGTTTTTCTTTATATAGCTATGTAATAGACAAGTTTATCATTAATTGTTTTCTATAAGATCCATATTTTTCGCAAACACGGCAAAAAAATATAAATACGAATACCGTATGAATTTATAACCATGGTTTTGCATCATCATGACTCGAGTGACAAATAAAAAATATAGTGTTGCCATCATAGAGTTTAATAAAACGTTAAAACGTTTACTACTTAAAATACTGATTATGAATACGAGGATTTAACAAACCTTTTTTAAGCTTAAAATGTGTTATAACTAATTTGTATTTGAAACCTGATTTAAGATTTTTTTATGAGTACGGTTGTTAGTGTATAGCAAGTATTTTTGCAAATGCTGTTGCTATTGGAAATTCACGCGTTAATATAACGGGACATCATATGTAAAAACATTTACAAAACTATAGCGAGCATAAATCGTTTGCAATCATATTTGCCAAACTGTTTTCCAGACTAAGTGTATATCAAGAATTATTGTAAATGCTGTTGCTATGTAAGGCGTTTTTAAAACAACATTTAAAAAGTGTTCATATTTTGCAATAAAATAACATATCATAACAATGCTTATGGAAAGCTATAGAAATTTTGTTATGGTAAACTTATTCTCCAATTCAGTTTCATTTCGCTTATGAAATGGTTTATTGGGTTATAGCAAAAGCAATACATAATACAAATCAAAGAAAGAAGTTCATACTTTTGAAATAAAACATAGCATAAAACGAAATAGACAATTCCTCAGTAAACAACAATAAATTCAAATTATAATTTAAAACTTTGCTTCTGTTTAATACAAACAATAAACAGCTGCTTGATCACTTGTCATATAATCAGCTGAACAATATTGCCACACAGCAATGCTTGCAAAACAACCAGTGTTGTATTTTTCGTATTAAGCCGTCTTATCGGTTTACAAAAATAATTTCGTCTTAAATAATATGGCTGGAATAAATGATATAATCTGCTTAAATAAAAAATTGTGCTAAAACTTCTAATGATGAAAGACTTATTTGTCGCTGGCTATGTCGTGGATTAAAGAATGGCTAGCTCAAAATCTGGCAACCTTCAAAACGTGATTACAGCGCCACTGGTATATAAACTTTTAACTCTTTAGATATATTATTGACAAGACATATACCGTTACTTTTAACACGTTTGAAGTTTGCCAATTTAATATTATTTTGTACAGACGCCATGGAACAAAAGAGCCGTGAAAAAATTTTGCACACTTTTTTGAAAAGTCCAACATAAAGTTTGAAACACAACTAGGATGAACGATGAATTTTTCGTCCCGAATATTCGTCGTCAGAAATAAAACACATTTGTGTATATGAAAATGCACACAATCAGTGCGTTGAACGAAATACGTAGTGCGTAACGAACTCTGCGATAGGTTTATTTCCATTTCTTACGCCGACAAACGACGAATAAATGTATTGAGTGGACGTATTTTATTTTAGTTTTTCAAATGTTTTAGTAAATAAAGTTATTTTTGTCTTTAAGAATTGTTTTATATTTTATTTATAACTTATAAGTTAAATAAAATCTATTTCTAATTATATAATTTTCTTGTACATAGTTTTTGTTAATATTTATTCTTTTTCGCTCAGTGCTTCTTTTTTTGATGTGTAAACATCTATACGCGCGGGGGGTAAATTTCTAAAATAGCGTAACATGTGAGCCGTAAGACAAAATCAGTGTGCCTTATGATTGTATTGGTGAAAAAATTATGATATGTAATAACCTGTTTGAAAATGAAAAATGAAGAATAAAACATGAAAAATAAAAAATGAAAAATGAAGAATGAAAAATGAAAAATGTAAAATGAAAAAAAATTTTAAAATCGAAAAACGAAAAATAAAAAATGAAAAATGAAAAATAAAAAATGGAGAATGGAGAATGAAAAACGAAAAATTAAAAACTAAAAATAAAAAACGAAAACTGAAAAATAAAAAATGGAAAATGAAAAACGAAAAATGAAAAAATAAAAAATGAGAAATGAAAAACGAAAAATTAAAATTGAAAAATAAAAAACGAAAAATTAAAAATTAACCGGTTGAAATAATAAATATTTTTATATTAGCAGAGCCCCTGCAATTGATTGCTATGAGTGATACATAGAAGACGCTTTCTGTTTGATTTTAAAAAAGTGCCATGAAAAAATCTTTATTTACTAGATGTTTACACATATCCCCTGTGACCGGACTCACATGATTTTTTTAAATATGTTTAAACTATCAGCTGCAACACACATATAAACCAAAATGACATAAAATTAATTTGTTGATGAAAATTTATGAAATTTTTTCAGAATTAAAAAATTAAACGCTGCCGTACAAAAAATAGGTTTTTACCATCGTGAACATGATGTTTACAATTGTAATAACTCGTGCAAAGTTAAAAATTCTTTTATTCATATTTTTCCAATATTAATTTATATAAATTACTTGTTTGTAAATGACGGTACAGCTGCTATATGAATTCGTCGTAATTATATTTCATTCGACGAACTTACGCAACGAATTGTTGCCGACAAATTCGTCGAGCTGTGCAAAATTCGTCGTTCGTCCCAGTTGTGTTTCCACCCTAAAGTGGTTTTAAAATTGGAAAATTCCTTAAAATTCCAAAATCTATAGTGAACAGTAATTTAAAACGTTACAAGGGCACAGCAGCTATATATAGAAAACCAAAACAAATGAAAAAAAGGTTATGGATTCAGCTTTGAAGAAAAAAGTACTAATTTTCATTAAAAATAATACTGGGACGTCTGATCCAGATAGAGCAAAAAAGCTTAATACACGTAGAAGCACTGTGCTGCGCATGCGATCAAATGGAGGATTAAATTCCCACCGAACGATCAAACATCCAAACCGTACAGAAAAGAATTATGTGAGTCCGATCACTGGGGAGATGTGTAAACATCTAATAATTAATGATTTTTTATGGCACTTTTATAATCAAACAGAAAGCGTCATCTATGTCTCACTTATAGCAGGAGCTCTGCTTATATAAAAATATTTATTATTATTTATTATTTCAACCGGACAATTTTTATTTTTTCGTTTTTTATCTTTCATTTTTCGTTTTTTATTTTTCATTTTTTCATTTTTCGTTTTTCATTTTTCATTTTTTATTTTTCATTTTTTATTTTTCTTTTTTAATTTTTTATTTTTTTATTTTTCATTTTTTATTTTTCAATTTTTATTTATCATTTTTTATTTTTCATTTTTTCTTTTTCATTTTTTATTTTTATTATTTTTCAATTTTCTTTTTTCATTTTTGATTTTTCATTTTCTATTTTTAATTTTTTATTTTTCATATTTTTATTTTTTATTTTTCATTTTTCAATTTTTATTTCTCATTTTTTATTTTTCATTTTTAATTTTTTCTTTTTCATTTTTTATTTTTCATTTTTCATTTTTATGTTTTCATTTTTTCTTTTAATTTTTCATTTTTCATTTTCATTTTTCGATTTTAATTTTTCGTTTTTCATTTTTATTTTTTATTTTTCGGTTTTCATTTTAATTTTTTATTTTTCATTTTTAATTTTTTATTTTTCATTTTTTATTTTTCATTTTTCATTTTTTATTTTTCATTTCTCATTTTTCGTTTTTAATTTTTAATTTTTTCTTTTTCATTTTTTTTTATTTAATTATACCCTATACCACTATGTGGTTTGGGTGTAATGACTTTGTGCTGCTGTTTGTAACAACCAAAAATATTTGACCTACACCCATCTTTAAGTATACCGATCGAATCAGAATCACTAACCGATTGGATATAACGATGTCCGTCCGTCCGTCCCTCCGTCTGTGTGTCCATGTAAAGCTTGTAATCAAACTGCAGGTCGCAAATATGAATATATTTTGATGAAATTTGGTATGTAAGCTTTTGTCGGCCATATGATGAACTCTATTGAAATTGGTGAGAATCGGTCCATGTTCAGACCTAGCCCCCATACAATTGACCCCTATGAAATCAACATAAATTGCCATAAGATCCAAATTATCATACAAATCTTAGTCAACTTGGGTTTATATGTATATGTTACATCCATTTATCAGTAGTCCAAAAATGATCCCTATTGGACAACTCTTAGTCATAGGCCCCAAATAGAGCTGCTTCCCGATCTTCACTTAAATCTATCACAAAACAAAAATATTGCACTGATTCTTCTCAAATTTTGTTTGTATATATTTTTGCAAAATACAAGAGACTTTACCAAACATGGCCAGGATCGGTCCATTTTTGCGCCTAGTCCCCATATAGATATAGCATCCGATATGAACTTTTTCATATCTGCAGCCGAAAAAAATAATAAAAATCCCACTCAAATTTGGTTTATGCTTATTTTCTTATGTTCGGCCTGAGAGATAGGTTCTCTAAACGCATGGTATAGGGTATCGTATAGTCGGTCTAGACCGACTATAATTTTCTTAGTTGTTTTATTTTGAATTTCTTATTTTTAATTTTTGTGATGTTCTTGTGATTGTATTCTGAAATAGAAATTTACCCCCCTGAGCGTACAGATGTTTACACATCAAAAAGGAGTCTACTGCTAAAGCACGGGTTCGTTCATTGTACACCAAAGTTTTGACGAAGGTTAAAGGGTGTATAATGATGGATGATGTAACATCTGATTTTAAGCAGTTGCCTGAAAACAAATATTATATTGCAACGAAACGTAGTAAAAATATAAGTATACCAAAATGGATAAACGTTCAAAAAAATTTATAATATGGCAAACTACACTATCCGACAAAATCGAAAAATGCGAAAAAATCGTTCATTCAAAATTCATTTATTTCATTATAATATTACAAAAATAATAACAAAACAAAAATATTTTACTTCATATTTTAGTAGATAATATATAAAATTAAAGTTAGATTATTTTTTTTTGTTAGACAAAATAAAGTATAAATGTAATTTATCTTTATGGAACAGCTAAATATACCAATAATTAACATTTTGATGCACCTTTGTTTATTATGACTTCTCTGAGTCGTTTAGGCATACTTGAAGTCAAATTTTTACAAATATTTTATGGAATCGCTATCCATTCGGCTTACATTTTATTCCAAAATGTATTAATGTTTGTCCGCGACTCCGTTCGAATTTTATCATCAATTATGGTCCAGAAGTGTTCTATGGGATTTAAGTCACGACTCTGAGCAGGCCACTCCAATTTACGATGTTATTTTCATTAAGAAAATGTTTTGCAACCTTGCTCGCGTGTTTGGGGTCATTGTCTTGTTGAAATATAAAGGCCCCCAAACCCATTTCTTCAGCACTACTGTTAAGATTTTCTTAACTACTACTAACGTAGTGCTCACCAGCCATTTTTGAGTCTATTTTGACTAGACGTCCCACTCCTGCGGTTGAAAAACAGCTTCACACCATGAGACTTCCGCCAACATGTTTGACCGTATGGGTAATGTTTTTAGTTTTTAGTCTCTGTGAAGGTTCACACCACACTCGTTAGCGACGTTTTAAATATTTAACTCATATTTGGACCCGTCTGTCCAAATAATGCTTTTTTATATTTGCAGCACGTAACAGCTGCTTTTTCTTCGCATATGAACTTTTAAACCGCTAAGGTTGTGTCGTCTTTGTATTGTTCGGAGTGATATTTTTTTTAACTCTTTCTTGATCTTCCAGGCATAAGTAAATTAATTTTTTTTGGCCAGAATTGCAATATGAGCATCATCTAGAAGTGTTGTCTTAATTTTTCTACCACATAGCTTCTTCCAACTTTCATTTGAACCTTTTTTTTATAAAGTTCAAATAGTCCCTGCTCCAGGTAATGATATATTATATTTTTTGGATAGATCTTTGTATATCATCCAATTTGCACGATCTTTTACCAACATATCTTTTAAATCCTTTGACAAAGGCTTCATTTTGGGTTTCTGTGAAAAGGTTTTTAATTACTTGAAAAATTTGACTTTTTTAACATAAACACGTTTTTCGAATATTCAGATTTTTAAAAAGTACTGACCTCTTTGTGATTATATTACGTAAATAATTCGCAAAAAATATTACAAATATTTGCACCAAATATAATTATACTTTTTGTCGCACTATTATATAACCGAACTTAATTATTTGATCGCAAGAACAGAAAATGAAAGTAACACATAATAATTTCGGTTTATAAAGAAAGCATTACATGTTTATCTATAACGGGACTGCAAAAAAATTATCTTAATACTCTTAAAAGCTTGATGAAGAGAAACTATTATGAAATTGCTATTGATCCTACTCTTTTATACTTTATTTTGTTCGACGGTGTATATGCAGTTGTGGCTTGAAGAGTTCTGCATTTGTAACATCATCAACAATGCCGGCAGAGTCATATACGAAGGAAAAAGACTATTACCACTCATTAAACAACACAAGTATTTAGCAATGAAGTCGTATAAGGACAAACGGGTAGATGAAATACCCAAATATATTAATTCTCCTGATTGCCCACAATTTCGACCAATCGAAAGATATTAGGCAAATGTATGAAATAAATTAAAGAAGAGTAAAGAAGAAGCAAAAACTGAACATTTAATGTTAAGTAAATGGAACCAGTATTCTGCAGAGGTGAGACGGAAAGATGCACAAAAATTAATGGGAAGTACCAACAAACATGTCGGGTTAATTTTTCGTAATATCGAAAATTAAATTTTACTTTTACTTTTATTTAAATTTTAAATGTAGTGGTGTGTCTGTATTAATGACTGAATCCATTACGATACACAAGGGCTTAAATTGTTGTTGTAATGGATGTAGAAAGATTGGAGTTGAATTTTCTCGATTTTTTCAAGGCACAAAAACACGTTTTCGTGAAATTCAAAGGAAAATCTCTGATTTAAGCTATTTGACGATTACAATGCTTTGAATGCTCTATGTCCACCGCCTCAATCTTCACTAAAGCGTCGCAAATCTGCCAGAAACTTAAATAAAGCTCCTATTCGTGAGATTGGTCCATCAAATTCTAAGATATCTTTTTTTGAACCTGTTCCACTCTGCACACTCTGGTACTTCTCAAATATCTGGTCAATATTTTTCTACACCCAATACAAATGCTCTCAACAAACTACAACTTACATCGAATCATCTTGATGCCATAATAACACCATCTACTTCTAATGAAACCATCATACTAGAAAGTCGATATTCATTTCCCGTTTTGCATTCGAAACAATTACCGATGATATATAATATTTCATAAAATTGAAAGTAACTCTATCCCGGATTTACCAATTTTAATCAAGAAATTCACATATTCTAAACCAAGAGATATAACTTCTCTTAAGCTAGCAGTTTCTTTTGATTTCTACGACCAAAATGGTCGATTAGGGCTTTTGGCGCAACTATACATTCGTACATTCATATTATAAAATTTCAAAAACCTAAATAAATTTACTTATAACCAACTCAACCTCGTTTATCAAAACGTTCGTGGGCTAAGTACGAAATTAATAAATTTATTAATCAAAAGCCATGATTTTAAGTATGATATTCTTGCATTCACAGAAACATGCCTAAAGCATAATGTTTCTAATATGGAAATACTTTGTATTAAATATCAAATATATCGGAGAGACAGAGGTGGTGATCGCAATGGGAGAGGTGTACTTATTGCAGTCGATAGCTGTTTTTCATCTGAATTGTATCTGTCTGACTCCTCTTTTGTATAGTATAGTTTCAATGGGAACATAGTATATAAGGTCTGTTATTTTAAGTAAGAGACAATTCTTGTTAACTGTTATATTTGTATAAGAATGAATCTGTATTATAACATTGTTGTAAGATAACTTAACTCTAAAAGATAAGGTGTTTCACAATCTAATTAAATATACATATATTAACAATGTTGTCAACCATACAACATCTTCATTTTTTTTCAATACTATAAAAATTATAAATTAATTTTTAAATTTTAAGATTGCTGAGTATTAATTATAAATGCATTTTAAAATTTCAAAGTTGCTCAATATTAATTATAAAAGTAATACAAAAATTTTTTACATTGTTTGTTTTAGTAAAATTCAATCATATCTTGATGGTGGAACTACTACTCTACCAGTTCTAGTTTTATAACAGTTTTCATTAAGTTCTTGGTTATTAACATTTTCATTTGTCCCTACAGATTCAGGGCTAATTAAGGGTTTAGGTCTTAAAGAAATATGTTGTTCATTCCTTCTATACACTACACCTTCATTATCCCTTACGAGAAAAGATCTAGGCTCCTCACATTGCTCATTATTTTTCTTGAACATAACACCGTCACTTTTTCTGATTGTTTTTCGATTTTGAGCATTTCTATTATAATAATTAACAGATTTCATTGTTCGAGATTTTAGTGTATTCTCGTAGTGTTTTCTATCTACCAACTTAGGCTGAAAACTTTGTGAAATGGAGGGCAGTTTTGTTCTTAAATTTCTAGACATCCACTAGCTCGGCATTTATACAAAATTTTTTTAATAGTTTGAATTGATCTTTCTGCTAAGCCGTTCGATCGTGGTAAGTATGGGCTAGAGGTCCTTTGTTCAATGCCCCAATCATCACAAAACTTTTGAAATTCCTTGGAACTGTCAGAAAAAAAAATTTGAAGTATTCCGTGCCTTGAAAAATGGATTTGAGTTTCGCTATGATATTACAACTCGAGCATCCATTGTTTAATAATTCAATTTCAAAATATTTTGTATAGTAGTCAATTACTATTAAATATTGCTTTTTGTTAAATTCAAAAATATCACTACCAACTTTAAACCATGGAATGTTATAAATTTCGTGTGGTATCATTTCTTGTTTTGTATTTGAGTTACGGTATTTTAGGCAAATTTCACAATTATTTACAATATTTGAAATGTCATTGTACATGTTTGGCCAGTAAACTGTTTTACGTGCTAGGCTTTGACATCTTTGTATGCCCATATGACCTTCGTGTAGAGCATCAAGTATATAACGACGTAAACATCCGGGTATCAAAATTTGATTTCCTTTAAGAACTAAGCCATCTAAAATTGTTAAATTATTTTTAACTTTAAAATATGGTACGACTTCACTATCAACCAATTTTTGGTTCTTTGGCCACCCATTCTTTATATATTGTATAATTTTTTGGCATGTTTGATCAGTTTGAAATTGTTGTTTTATTTCCTTTACGTTTGAAAATGGAATTTCTAAATGTGTTTTTAAAAAATTACAATGTAAAGCGACATCATTATCAAATTCCACTAATGCCTTTTCTTTTAAATAACACCTAGACAACGTATCCGCAATATACAATAACTTTCCGGGTTTATATACTACGTTCAAATTATAGGATTGGAGGCGCAGCATAAAACGCTGTAATCTTGCCGGTATTTTGTATAGCGGTTTCTCAAACAATGTGACCAAAGGTTTATGATCTATTTCAACATTTATTAGATTTCCATACGTGTATTGGTGAAAGCGGACACAACCAAACAATATGGCATTTGTATAAGAATGAATCTTTATTATAACATTGATGTAAGATAACTTAACTCTAAAAGATAAGGTGTTTCATATTCTAATTAAATATACATATATTAACAATGTTGTCAACCATACAACATTAACCAATAACAATTCTTTTCGATTTTTGTTAATTTATAATACTTAATAATGAGTCACAATTTTTAATAAATAATAAAAATTTTTGTTAATTAAGAATAATTCTTGATTGACTAATAATAATAATCCTTGATAATTGTTATTTAATAAGAATAATTAATGACAATTAATAATTCGTTAGGTATTTGACTACACCTATAGTATCGTCATGGTAAAGTGCTTTGAGCAGTCAGGATACAAATAACATATAAGAATAAATTTAAATGTATAATTGTAAAAAATTAAAAAAATAAAAACGTTCAAACGTTCCTGAGGTGCTGCAATCATTCCAGAAATCCTGAGATTCTGCAAACATTCCTGAAATCCTGCAACCATTCCTGAAATCCTTCCAACGTTCCTGAAATCATTCAATGGTTTCTGAGATCCTATAAATATTCCTAAGAGCCTGCAAACATTCCTCAAATCCTGCAAACGTTTCTAAGATCCTGCAACTATTCCTGAGATCCTGTAAGTATTCTTGAGTTCCTGCAACAATGAAACTACTAAACGAAGACAAAATAATGAAATTAACGAGGAGATAAATTTCCACCGAAAAAACAAAAGACTAAGAAAAAGTGTAGAGAAGAAACATAAATGAAAACCAGCAAAATACAGCAACAATAAAATATTTAGACATATTAATAATTAATATTTTTCTTTAAACTTATACTACCCAAAATTAATTCAATATTTAAAAAATGTATCTTCTTTATTTCATTAAATTTATTAAATCTAAAAAAAAAAACAAAAACTTAGCTCATCACATTTAAATATATGTGACCTTCTCCGAGAAAAGGGACCTAGTGTGTCAAAAAACGGGTTGTGTCAAAAACGGTGGATTCTGCATAGTAGTTTAGACACAATTTTTTAACAAGATCGGTCAAGAACTGTCTCAGTTAGAGGGGGTCAAAATTTGACATTTTGGCCAAACAGGTTTTTTTTCTCATCCATGTAACTTTTTAGCTCCTGTTCTTAGCAAAATTTGTCCCAAATAGTTTAGATAGCTATTTCTTCATACTTTCGGAAAAAAATTAAAAAAAAATAAAAATTTTTTTTTGACTTTGTTTGCAAAATCGAACATTTTTTTGACTTTTTTTCAAAAAAGGGTCATTTTTTTTTGCTCAAAAGAAAGCATAGGTTATTGCCTTTAAGAGCTTTTTGGTCGCTTAGTGGGATGCGAGTGTTTTGTAACTCAAGACAACGGTTTTTCAATTTTTACCATATGAACTAATTTGAATTTTTCCTATTAGTATGTAAGTGTTTCTAAAACCTTAAAAATAAAGCATACACTGAGAAACTAGACAAATTAACCTTTCCGATGGTATGTACCATACCTGACTAAAATTTCATACCCTCAACACTGTAATACCCACAATATGTTAACCTCAGGAAAAAAAAATACTTTTTTCTATAGAAATGTTGAAAAATTATTTTTTTTATTTATTTGTAATAATAATTAAATTAATAGATAATAATAATAATAAAAATAAATAGATAAATAATTTAATAAAATTTAATCTTCATCACATTAGATCCATTTATATCATAACTATTTTTATACTTATTTATTGTAGCTGATGAAGTATTTAAGTTTTGTCACTTTTTAAACATCCAGTATTTCATCCAGCTTATTTATCGCATTTATTTGCTGCTTTTTTAGCTGCTTTTTTAGCCAATCGATGGCACCGCTAAATGCCATGCTTTTATACCGCTTGTCGATGGAAGACTCAAGATGAAAAAATTTTCTGCCTCTACTCAATGCGATTTCTTTCCAAGTCAAAAAAAATTTTTGATTTTGCAAAAAAAAGTCAAAAAATTTTTGTTATTTTTTAAGTTTTTTTCCGAAAGACTGAAGAAATAGCTATCTAAACTATTTGGGACAAATTTTGCTAAGAACAATAGGGAAAAAGTTACATGGATGAGAAAAAACTCCTGTTGGGTCAAAATGTCAAATTTTTACCCCCTCTAACTCAGAGAGTTCTGGACGGATCTTGTTGAAAAATTGTGTATAAACTACTATCCGATAGGACTAACCTTGGTACAAATTTCATCCCGATCGGAAGACAGCGGTTTCAAAAGTTGGATCACTTGACATGAAACGCCCCATATATAAAATACATAATTTACATAATAAAAACATATTTACATGATAAATATAAATTTACAAATCACATATTTTTGATATTGATTAATATACTTAAAAATGTTCTGATTTGTAAACATTTGAAATATAGAAATATAGTAATACGAATACTGCCAAAACAGTTCAAAATTATGGTTTGTGCACGTAGTTTGATTGTGTTAATTGTTGTTATTTTTACTTCATTTATTAACGTTGCCTTCCTTACACTTACTTATATTAATATATTTCAGTGGCCACAAATCATACGGGCCTAACTCGAGTTAGGACAAAAATGAGTTTTTTGTGCCTTCGTGTTCAACGTGCCTAAATCTATTTAGTATACATTTTTTATGTTTGTATTTTTTTTAGGACGGAAATTATCCATCAAAAACTTTATGGCTTAAGTGATTTTTTTTAATTTATTGTTTTGGAATAACAGCCTAACTCATAATTTTTGGCCATTAGTTTCGTAATTCAAGTTAAGTATTTTCTTATTCTACTTTTTTAGTTTGAAATAACCACCTAACTCCATTTAACATTACAACTATTATATTTTCGTTATTGTTTAAATCAACATAAGTCATTGTTTCGCAAAATAAAGAAAATATTTTATTTTCCTAACTTGAGTTAAGCTGTTATTCTGTATTACCATATAGATTTTTGATAAACATAAATTGAGTTAAGTTCTTTTTCCAACTTTGAGTTAAAAAAAAAGTAATATAAGTAGACTTAGGTTTTTATTTCAAGACCAAGCATATTGACAATTTTTCAAAAGTCAGTCATTAAGTTGAATTACGCCGTTGCGGATTGATTTAAGTGATAATTTTTTAACAATTTTTGGTGAAAAATGTATTCCAAATGTCTGACAGAGCAGCAAAAATTGTGGAATTTGCTAAGATGCTGACAGAACGTTCTAAGGAACAAAGTAAGTAAATAAAAGTTATTCAATACATGTGTACATAGAGTAATTAAAAAACGCTTGCTGAAGTATATATCAGTTTCTTTACGCTATCTCTATATGACTGTCATATCATATACATGTGTAACTCAATACAAAAAACATGAGTATTTCTTTACATTCAGCCAAGCACCAAATCGTTAATATACTTGAAACTTTTATATCAAAAACAGTGACCTGGAGCTTTAGCACGCCTTGCAATGAAAGGTTTCGAAACGATTTCATTCCAAATGGGTGCAAAACGAATCTCGGTCATCAATGTTTGGAATCAATTTTGATGTAGACTTGCTCAAGAGTAAGGGATGCTTTTTAATATAAATTAATATTAAAAGAATTTATTACTTAAAACTTTAATAAGGGAATGTTTATTACAATTTAGGTACACAAGCGAAAAAGCACAAAGTAAAGATACAGATGATGAAATTTTTCTTGAAAATAGAGCATTTGACTCAGGAGATTCGATAATGGACCCACATTTTGATTTATTAAGTTCGTTTCTCAGGGGGCTCGCACTCAGCTTCGAAATAGTGGGAAATCTTACCAAACACTCTCCGGAAATACTGTAAGACCTAGAGCTTGTAAGTCATTTGATGTTTGCAGAGGCAAGTGCCATGAGAGCATTGGAATTGATCAAATCAAATTGCTATTTGAGCAATACTGGTCTTTAGGAAATTATGATCAAAGAATTCTATACATAGGATCAGTGATAGCCATTGATAGGGAAAAGTGTAATGTTGCAAAACTTAAGAGAAATCGTGAGAGCTCCATGAAATATTCATTGCTAATTAACAGTAATATTACCTAGGTATGCAAGAAATATTTTGCACAGCGTTTTGATGAAACATAGCTTTATAAAAACATCATTCCTAAAAATTTTGGTTGTCCCTCAATGCAATTCAAAAATATTCTAGGAAAGCATACTCCTGCCACTAAGATAGATGCTACAATAGAAGATGTAGTTAAAAAGACATTTTAAGTTTCCCTGCGTATGAGAGCCACTACATTCGACGTGATACAAGTCAAAAATATTTGCCTACCAGCCTGAATCTATCGCCTATGCACCGGCTTTACAATTTGAAGGTCGAAAATCCAATAAGCCTCTCGAAATATTCTCAGATATTCAAGACTATGCGTCTTAAATTCAGAGCACCTAAAGTAGACAGCTGTAGTAATTGCGATACTTACGCTGCAAAAATAAAAATCGCTCAAGCTGAGGAAGAGAAATGTGCATTGACTGAACAAAAAAAAAACATTTGGCTAAAGCTGAGATGGCTTATGAGTCAAAATGATAAAAAGGATTCAATGACATCGAACACCTTGAAAAGTTTTGGCTTTGATTTACAACAATGTCTACCACCCTTTCCCTAGAAACTCTATTAGCTTCTATAAAAGACAACTATGGACATTTAATTTAACAATTCATGACCTTGAAACCAATATAGCAAAGTGCTTCATGTGGCACGAAGCTATGGCGCGGCATGGCGGAAATGCAATTTCATCATGTCTTCTTAAAAATGTTGCCAGCTGAATCAAAGACGGTTACTTTCTACAGTGATTCATGTTCAGGCCAAAATAACAACTCTTTTGTTTCTGAAATATTTATTTCATTTATTTAAAATGTTCAAATGTTGGATTACATCGACCACAAGTTCCTTGAGCCAGGACATACGCACATGGAGTGTGATAGCGACCACGCTTTTATTGAACGAATGAAAAAGAAAACATATCGCACCTGTACCTCTAAAGTGAGTCAACTCAATATATATAAATTTTCAGTAGAGGCAAAAAAGGATTTTTTTTAATATTTGCTATAAAATTTAAAAACAGTGTTATAATTGTAAAGAATTGCGAATAGTAAGTATACAACAGTAGTTCTTTTTGCGATTTTTTCAGTGATCAGCAAAAATAACAATTCTTTTGGGCGGAACTCAAAATGTGTCTGTTAAGTGGATTCTAAAGAAGCTAATCTTATAACACAAACAGAGTTACTACTGTATTTTTTTTTTGCGAAAGACTAGAAAAATCGCTGTAAGATTTTTACAGTGGATAGATATGACCACTGTGTATCGTTTTCTTACAAAAAGTGAAAATTGAAAAATTTTGAGTTGACTCACTTTAGAGGTACAGGTGCGATATATTCAAATTGAAAAACCAAGAGATTGTTATCATTTTATAAATAAGATTGGACCTAAAATTGAAGCAGGTAAAATGAAGACTACTGATTTTTATAACTTTTCTGATTTTTCGAAATCAAAATTTTCTTGGAGACGTGTTAATGAAGATGACGAAAAATGTTCGATGGTTTCGTTACACGAAAAGCTGTAATGAAGTACAATACAAAACGACTTTAGATAAAGATGAATCCTTTAAAATGTTAAAGGTGGACAAAAGAGGTGCAGTTGTAAGACGATTTAATGGAATTCAATTAACTAAGGATTTACCATGCTTTTCCAAAGAAAAGAAAAGTGATCTTATGGTCCTGAAACAGTTTATACGCCCAGAATTTCATTCCTTTCATGACAATCTTTCAACAAGTGCGGAACAGCAAACAACCACCCCGATTTGACGAAGAAGATATTGAAATAAAAGCAAAATATTCTTGTAAAACTTTCTTTATGGATTAAATAAAATGATTTTTTTCACAAAATTTAGAACGATATTTCTGTATTTTGATTGTAGAACTAGTATAATTCCTATTACATTGAAAGCATGCAAAGTGTAAATGTAGCCTAAGTCGATAAAGTTCATTAATTTTCAGTAGGGAATAAGAACCTAACTCAACATGGGAGATCAAATCTTAAAAATTTTGACATAGAATAATGATTTAAATTAAGTTAGGCGCACTTAAAGTTTTTTTCTCATTTGAAATAATAGCCTAACTGAACTTAAACTTTTTAAATTTTTTTCGGTCAACAAGTAAAAACAGCCGAAATGTCTTTTTCCGAAATATCTTTTTTTTTACAGAAATAAAAAACTTATTTTTTAACAATTAAGTAGAAGAATATGTTTCCTTCGAATCTGTATGAAAGTTAAACAAAAAAAACCCGGCTCCTGATTTGCAGTGATAATTTGAAACTTTCAACTACCCTCCTGAAAATATTAGAAAACAGACTTAGGCGATTATGACTTGTGACTACAGATTTTATAACTTTATACAACACAATTTAATCCGTAGAAAATGACGAAAAGTAAATTTACGTTTTGGATTTTCCGGTATATTTTTGAGCGGTCTTCCTGGGGTGCCAACTTGGAAGAGGTTTTACCGGCTGCCAGGGCAGGATTTTTTAAATAATCTTGACAACATTGGTAGCTTTGCCCCTCAAAGTACTGACGGTTTTTTTTTTTCTGGCAATATGAAAAGCATGGTCGATACTTTCGCGATCGGGCGACACTGTTTTGGCACTTGAACAATAGGCTGCTTTCGTGGGGTCAAGTGGATCATATATCCTTCTATTTCTCTTTAAGTTATTAGCATATATTATCCATACAGAATAACTCCTAAAAGAGTAAACTTTGCTAAATTGACATTGATTGAAATATTGTATATCTGCCAAATGTTGCACCAATAGTTGTTAACAATGTAACTTCATTGGTACAACTTACATAACGAAAACAAAGTTGTAAAAGCTATGGTTGTACAGAATTTGAAGAAACATTACTTCAAATAATTGTTACAAAAATATAACATTAATAAAAAATGATGCCCTTAAGATAATGAACTTACCCAATGGTAGAGTCTGATTTAATGAACTTTACATGTGAAAGTTTTAAAAACAAATAAAATTTTCAAATATATTTATATTTTTTTAAAATTTATTTTCCCAAAATGACAAATAAATTGAAAATTCGGTTGCTTTAAACATATCACTATCTGATTTGGTATTTACAACAGAATTTGATTATCTTTTTGGCTACAAAAGCCAAAATAGGCTAAAAGGTTGTAGTTCGTATGCTATAACAGAAAAATGATTCAAAACTCAAAATTAATTTTATTGTATTAACCAACAATTTTTCACAATATCTGCTTTTACCGACTGAAAATCTTGTACATATTTCACATTGGTCTTTTTTAGGCGCAAACAAGGCCATATTTTTGGCTTCAAATGTTTGATAAAAAAATCGAAGTTGAAAGCGATCGAATGTTGTTCTAATTACACCATCATTAACATAAAAGTCGTAAAGTTTACTTACCAAGGTCCACTCTGCCAGTAAATATTTTTTTTAATATCAGCGCGACAATAACGAGACTCCATTGATGGAAGAAAAACGAGGAAAAAATTAAAATCTTGTCTATCAGCTGTTGAGCTTATTTTATTTTTAGCAGTTTTCTTTGAACTTGTTGAAACTGAAGGCTTTCTCAAGCCAATCAAAAACAGTTTGTCTACCAATGTTCAAAGTGTTTCGGAAAAATATTCCGCACACTCGAATATTTGCATCTTCTACTCTCAGCTAGTACTGTAAGATTCACCATATTTTAGATTCGTCGACCAATTTTCTATATCGTGGTCTTAAAGTTTGAGCAATTTGAATCAAAGTATTCACATAAACCCTTTGTTTCTATTATCATCTGTAATCTGTGCATACTTCATGGTTATTTTTTTTTACAGCTACATCTTTCTTTCAGTGTACGTGGTTCTTTTCCTTTTTCTATAAGTCAGTCCAACTGTTACTTGCTTTTTGTTTTCCCAAGTAACTTGTACCCATACGAGCTCTCTTCTTGCGTCCTTTTTATGTCGATTCAAACTCGTAGGAATCACTATTAAGCCTATAGAGAACAAGATTTAATCCTGTAATCACCCGATTTAATCCCGTAATCATCCTGATTGAAGTTATTTATGACAGCAGAATCCATGGCAATCACCTAATAAAATTTCTGATTTAACAATGTTTTTCCAGAAACAATATTATAATTAAAATTTACCCTTAAAGTTTAAATAGCTAAATAATTATTTAGTTAATCTTTAACAATATTTTATTTTATTACAAATAAACAAAAATCGTATTAATACTATTAAAAAAATTATTGAAACGAAATGCGTGTGAGGACAATGAAACAGTTTATCTTTCTATTTTAAATTAACACAAAAGAAAACTTTTGACAGCATTTTGATTTTAAACTCAAAAAGAGTTTGGATTTTGGAAAGTATTTTATTTCTAAAAGTTATTTGTTAATTAAATGCAGCTGGCTTTACACGTGTTTTCATTAGTTTATTACTTAGCATAATTGCTTACCACTGCAACAACAAAAAACGTCATAACGGCATTTTGTTTTTTGTAAATTATATGTTTTGAATTACGAGGGCGGCTCAATAAGTCCGTGACTTTTACAATGAAACACATTTTTTTTTTTTTTTTTTAAAAAAGTATTTTTCAACATAATCTCCTTTTAGCTCAACAC
Organism: Cordilura impudica; assembly: GCA_963682025.1. Taxonomy (NCBI): domain Eukaryota; kingdom Metazoa; phylum Arthropoda; class Insecta; order Diptera; family Scathophagidae; genus Cordilura; species Cordilura impudica. The sequence continues at coordinate 164,565,655 of OY821519.1, forward strand.
ACTTAGTAGCCCAATTCATGGAATTTTGCTATTGAGACTGCACACGTGTGCACCCGTGCATTATCATGATGAAAAACAACTTTTTTTTTGGCCATACGGGGTCTTTTTTTTAAATCGGTCCAATAAGTTGGCATAATATTCGCCAAAAAACTGTTGCCATCACCTTTTTGGCCGACAAACTTAACTTGGCCTTCTTCGGAGCCGGTTCACCCGGAGATACCCATTGTTTAGACTGCTGTTTAGTCTCCGGAGTGTTGTAATGGATCCACGTTTCATCCACAGTTACAAAACGCGGCAAAAACTCATTCGAATTGCGGTTAAACAACTCCAAGCAATCCTCTGAAGTTGTCATACGATTGCGTTTATGTTCAATTGAGAGCAAACGCGGCAACCATCTTGCAGACAGCTTTCTTAAACCCAACTGATCATTTAAAATCGAACCCACACTGCCATATGAAATGCCTATGGCATGAGCAATCTCACGCACGTTTACTCTTCGATCGGCCAAATTTTTCTACATTTTCGGATGTATTGACCTCAATTGGCCGTCCAGAACGTTCAGCGTCATTTGTATTTGTGCGACCACAACGAAAGTCAGTAAACCACTTTTTAACCATTGAAATCGATGGTGTAGAGTCCCCATAGTGTTTATCAAGCTTTTCCTTGGTTTGATTGACGGTTTTTTTTTTTCGAAAAAAATAATGTTTAATGAGCACTCGAAATACACTTTTTTCCATAAAAAAAACACGAGGTTGTATGTTTTGAACAACTGTTAAACGTAAAGTAAGTGACGGAACTTGCTCAAAATTTTACAGTAGTCTATTGACATGTGGTACTTGATGGGAGCAGTCTGCATTTCATATAACTACGAGGGAAGTTGGAAAAGTCACAGACTTATTGCTCCGCACTCGTACACTAGCATTCTACATTAAAATTTGCATAAAACGTGTACATAACTTACATAAATTTAGTTTGTATATGTTATGTTATGTTACGTTATGTCATATTATGTTGTTATGTTATATTATGCTATGTTATGTTATGTTATGTTATGGTATGTTATGTTATTTTATGTTATGTTATGTTATGTTATGTTATGTTATGTTATGTCATGTTATGTTATGTTATGTTATGTTATGTTATGTTATGTTATGTTATGCTATGTTATGTTATGTTATGTTATGTTATGTTATGTTATGTTATGTTATGTTATGTTATGTTATGTTATGTTATGTTATGTTATGTTATGTTATGTTATGTTATGTTATGTTATGTTATGTTATGTTATGTTATGTTATGTTATGTTATGTTATGTTATGTTATGTTATGTTATGTTATGTTATGTTATGTTATGTTATGTTATGTTATGTTATGTTATGTTATGTTATGTTATGTTATGTTATGTTATGTTATGTTATGTTATGTTATGTTATGTTATGTTATGTTATGTTATGTTATGTTATGTTATGTTATGTTATGTTATGTTATGTTATGTTATGTTATGTTATGTTATGTTATGTTATGTTATGTTATGTTATGTTATGTTATGTTATGTTATGTTATGTTATGTTATGTTATGTTATGTTATGTTATGTTATGTTATGTTATGTTATGTTATGTTATGTTATGTTATGTTATGTTATGTTATGTTATGTTATGTTATGTTATGTTATGTTATGTTATGTTATGTTATGTTATGTTATGTTATGTTATGTTATGTTATGTTATGTTATGTTATGTTATGTTATGTTATGTTATGTTATGTTATGTTATGTTATGTTATGTTATGTTATGTTATGTTATGTTATGTTATGCTGTGTTATGTTATTTTTATTGCAAATTGCCTTAAGGTTTTTGTAGAATATTTAAATAATCATTTTTATTCATGTTTCCCTCTAAATAGTTTCCCACCCCATGTGACCCCATAGCACCTCACACCATAACACTACCATCACCGTGCTTTACGGTGTGGGTTACATTTCGACGAATTAATGCTTCTTCAATAACAAAAGAGTACTTAATAAGAGCAGACGTGTTTTTTAAAAGCTCCATATAAAAAGTGAATTTGTCGGCAAAAACAGAATAAAAAACAAAATAAATTAAATAAAATAAATAAATTTGAATTATTTAATTACAAGAAAATCAAATACCAAATAAATGTCTAAAAGTGAACAATCTGCTAAACTTAAGTTCAAGAATTTGTCACCAGATGGCGCTACAAGTGGTGCAGTTGGACAAATGGCAGCTAATGATTTGATGGCATTTATGTCAAACTTAATGGATGAAAAACTGAAGAACCAACCAAACAAGATTTTGACGATTTAAAAACTAATTGTATAGAACTCTCCGGCAAAATAGAGATATGTTATATGTTATGTTATCTTATGTTATGTTATATTATGTTATGTTATGCTCCGTTATGTTATGTTACGTTATGCTATGATATGGTGTTATGTGATATTGTGTTATGTAATGGTATGCAAGCCTGTCACATAAATTCATATTCATATTCATATTCATATTCATATTCATATTCATATTCATATTCATATTCATATTCATATTCATATTCATATTCATATTCATATTCATATTCATATTCATATTCATATTCATATTCATATTCATATTCATATTCATATTCATATTCATATTCATATTCATATTCATATTCATATTCATATTCATATTCATATTCATATTCATATTCATATTCATATTCATATTCATATTCATACTCATATTCATATTCATATTCACATTCAATTTCACATTCACATTCACATTCATATTCAATTTCACATTCATATTCATATTCATATTCATATTCATATTCATATTCATATTCATATTCATATTCATATTCATATTCATATTCATATTCATATTCATATTCATATTCATATTCATATTCATATTCATATTCATATTCATATTCATATTCATATTCATATTCATATTCATATTCATATTCATATTCATATTCATATTCTTATTCTTAATCATATTCATATTCATATTCATATTCATATTCATATTCATATTCATATTCATATTCATATTCATATTCATATTCATATTCATATTCATATTCATATTCATATTCATATTCATATTCATATTCATATTCATATTCATATTCATATTCATATTCATATTCATATTCATATTCATATTCATATTCATATTCATATTCATATTCATATTCATATTCATATTCATATTCATATTCATATTCATATTCATATTCATATTCATATTCATATTCATATTCATATTCATATTCATATTCATATTCATATTCATATTCATATTCATATTCATATTCATATTCATATTCATATTCATATTCATATTCATATTCATATTCATATTCATATTCATATTCATATTCATATTCATATTCATATTCATATTCATATTCATATTCATATTCATATTCATATTCATATTCATATTCATATTCATATTCATATTCATATTCATATTCATATTCATATTCATATTCATATTCATATTCATATTCATATTCATATTCATATTCATATTCATATTCATATTCATATTCATATTCATATTCATATTCATATTCATATTCATATTCATATTCATATTCATATTCATATTCATATTCATATTCATATTCATATTCATATTCATATTCATATTCATATTCATATTCATATTCATATTCATATTCATATTCATATTCATATTCATATTCATATTCATATTCATATTCATATTCATATTCATATTCATATTCATATTCATATTCATATTCATATTCATATTCATATTCATATTCATATTCATATTCATATTCATATTCATATTCATATTCATATTCATATTCATATTCATATTCATATTCATATTCATATTCATATTCATATTCATATTCATATTCATATTCATATTCATATTCATATTCATATTCATATTCATATTCATATTCATATTCATATTCATATTCATATTCATATTCATATTCATATTCATATTCATATTCATATTCATATTCATATTCATATTCATATTCATATTCATATTCATATTCATATTCATATTCATATTCATATTCATATTCATATTCATATTCATATTCATATTCATATTCATATTCATATTCATATTCATATTCATATTCATATTCATATTCATATTCATATTCATATTCATATTCATATTCATATTCATATTCATATTCATATTCATATTCATATTCATATTCATATTCATATTCATATTCATATTCATATTCATATTCATATTCATATTCATATTCATATTCATATTCATATTCATATTCATATTCATATTCATATTCATATTCATATTCATATTCATATTCATATTCATATTCATATTCATATTCATATTCATATTCATATTCGTATTCATATTCATATTCATATTCATATTCATATTCATATTCATATTCATATTCATATTCATATTCATATTCATATTCATATTTATACTCAATTTCACATTCAATTTCACATTAACATTCATATTCAATTTCACATTCACATTCACATGCACATTCATATTCAATTTCACATTCACATTCACATTCATATTCACATTCAATTTCACATTCACATTCACATTCACATTCACATTCAATTTCACATTCATATTCATATTCACATTCATTTTCATATTCATATTCATATTCATATTCATATTCATATTCATATTCATATTCATATTCATATTCATATTCATATTCATATTCATATTCATATTCATATTCATATTCATATTCATATTCATATTCATATTCATATTCATATTCATATTCATATTCATATTCATACTCATATTCATACTCATACTCATATTCATATTCATATTCATATTCATACTCATATTCACATTCATATTCATATTCATACTCATACTGATACTCATATTCACATTCACATTCATATTCATATTCATATTCATATTCATATTCATATTCATATTCATATTCATATTCATATTCATATTCATATTCATATTCATATTCATATTCATATTCATATTCATATTCATATTCAGATTCATATTCATATTCATATTCATATTCATATTCATATTCATATTCATATTCATATTCATATTCATATTCATATTCATATTCATATTCATATTCATATTCATATTCATATTCATATTCATATTCATATTCATATTCATATTCATATTCATATTCATATTCATATTCATATTCATATTCATATTCATATTCATATTCATATTCATATTCATATTCATATTCATATTCATATTCATATTCATATTCATATTCATATTCATATTCATATTCATATTCATATTCATATTCATATTCATATTCATATTCATATTCATATTCATATTCATATTCATATTCATATTCATATTCATATTCATATTCATATTCATATTCATATTCATATTCATATTCATATTCATATTCATATTCATATTCATATTTTTTTTTTTTTTTTTTTTTTTTTTTTTAACTGTAGCATTTTTGCTTTATTTACCATAAAACTGAATCATGTTTTTCAATTTTTTTTTTTTATTTTTTTTTTTCAGTTTTATTTATTTTTTCAAACTTCAAAAACAACGATTTCTTAATTATAACCCGCAAAGCCATTTGGCTTGTCTGCAGGAAGTTAGCTTATATATATGTATATTTTATATATTCATTGCGAACTTAAATAATATTCTTTTAGTAATTTTTTTCTTTTGTACTTATTTTTAGTATTCATAATTTCAATTGGCAATTTATTGGCGATTATTGGCAGTACGACTATTAAAGAATTTTTACCGTAATTGTTCTTAAATCCTTCTATTTTAAACCTCCTTTCCTTACGGCGTCGTGTGTTATAACCATGGTCGATTACCCGGAAGTACCTTGGATCATTGTAGAAGTCATTTAAGAGCGTTGTATGGTATAGGCTTTTTATATTGAGTATATGAAGATCCTTGGCCATGTTGCTGTCATCTCTGTGCGCGTTGTTAATATTATAGTGTGTGATATTGTTGGCATTGTTGTGTGTATTATTGGTATTGTAATTTGTGATATTATTGCCATTGTTTCTGTTGATGTACAGTGTGTTGTTATTAATGTTAGGGTGATTTTGGTTGTAGACATTGTTGTGTGTGTTGTTGTTGATATAGTTGCGTGTGTTGTTGTTTAAATTGCTGTGTGTGTTGACGTTGCTATTGTTGTTTACATTGTTGTGTATGCTGTTGTTGGAAAAGCTAGGAAAAAGGCTGACGAGCACAGAGCTAAGCCAGAAGAAGCAGCTCAGGCAAACCAACAAACGGGTAAGCGCGGAAACAAAACGATAACACCGCCGCAGCGTGCAGAAGGCAAAAAACCTAGGTTTGCAGAACATTCTGCTAGAAACACCGCAGCAAATGCAGACAGACCAGCGAGCAAAAGCTACGCAAATGTCTCTAAGGCGATTAGAATGGCAGTGCTGCCGAAGGGATACCCTGAAGTCAGCCTAACCACACAGGAGCTGACGGTACTGGAAGAAGCCATACTGACAGATGTTGCCAAAGGATGGGACCACAAACTGAAGTTTGAGGGCATTCACTTCCGACCGGGGCATATACTCGTCGATTGTAAAGACGCCGAGACGGCCAATTGGCTCAAGCAAACCGCCCCCCAACTCTCGACGTGGGATAAGGCACCGCTAACCACGTGTACCGGGGATGAGGTACCCAGAGCACATACGGTCACCATCTTCCTTCCCAGATGCGCAGGCCAGACAACGGAGCAAATAATAGCTCTGATAAGTGCACAGAACGAAGGCATTAACACGCCCCTGTGGAAGGTTATAAAAACCAGGGCAGAAGGTAATGGCCAGCTGATGACGATAGGCATAGACGACCAATCGCTGGAAGCCATCAAGAAAGCAGGAAATGCAATCAGCTACAGATTTGGCGAGGTTCCGGTACATGGAATAGCGAGGGGCAAAGGAAGAGAGCAACCCAGACCCCGCAAAACCACTAGAGGGAACAGAGATTCCAACCTCAAAAGAGCCCACATCTGTACCGGAAGTATCTGTACCAATGGAGACGGAACAGCTATCATGGAACAGGGCATGGATCCAGGCCACTCAGATGTTCCAATTGACGAGGAAGAAGAGGAAATGCTGCTAAGTGACAGCAGCAATAACAAGTAGCATAATGTCGAATAATGGATCACATATCAAGTTCGCCCAGGTTAACGTCCACCATGCAAAAGCTGCGTCCGCAGCGATCGCTAGGGCATTTTCAAAATTTAACCTGGGCATGGTATTGATCCAAGAACCCTGGCACTATAAGGGTGCAATCAGAGGTCTAAGCTGCGGTAGCGGCAAGGTAATATGGGACAGTAGAAATACGTCACCCAGAGCATGCATATTAATTAGTAAAGATATTAACTACACTTGTCTTACAGAATTCATGACGCGGGACTTGGTCCCCATCCAAGCCCTCATCAACATTGAGGGCAGAAAAAGGGTCATAGTGGTGGCATCAGCTTACTTTCCGGGAGATGAAACTTCAACACCACCGGCAGAGGTACGGCGGCTAGTGGACTTCTGCAGAAGGCAAAACTTGCAGCTCTTACTGGGGTGCGATGCCAATGCACATAACACAATATGGGGCAGCACCAACACAAACTATCGAGGTGAGTACCTATTAAAATTTTTAATAACATCCAACCTAGAAGTACTAAATGAGGGAAATAAACCTACATTCGTTACAAGGGTAAGAGAGGAGGTCTTAGACATTACGGTAGCCAGTCCAAGCTTAGCTAGGATTACGAGAAATTGGAAGGTATCAGATGAGGAATCATTATCAGACCATAAAATAATTGAATTTTCGCTAGAGGGCCTAAGTATTCAGGCAACTTCATATAGAAATCCAAGAAAAACAAATTGGGTGAGGTATAATGAAATCCTAGGCTACAATCTACAAGGCATAACACTGAGCAAACGCATACGGAATCAGTATGAGCTCGATGACAGTGTGACCCAATTGAAAGGGGCCCTGTTGGATGCCTATTTTTGTAGCTGCCCCGAGAAACCGAGGGGCAAGGAGAAGGACGCAGTTTGGTGGAACGAAAATCTCTCCACACTCAGAACCGAAGTTCGTAGGCTCGGCAATAAGGCAAAGCGTAACGGGCAGTGGGAGCTTTATAGGGCCAAACTTACTGTATATAACAAAGAAATAAGGAAAGCTAAAAGAATTAGCTTTAGAAAATTTTGTGAAAATATGGAATCTCTTCCGGAAGCGGCAAGGCTTCATAGAACATTTGCGAAATGCGGACCAGAACTAACAATGTCACTTAGGAAAGAAGACGGTAGTTACACGGAAACTGGCCAAGAAAGGGCAGAGTTGTTATTAAAGACACACTTTCCAGGAAGTGTGGCAGTAGACAACGAACGGCCAAGTAACAATCCAAGAAACCCTAGTAGGGAAAATAGACAAATAGCAAACGAAATTTGTTCAAGGGCAAGACTAGAATGGGCTTTAGGCACCTTTCAACCCTACAAGTCCCCTGGAACGGATGGTATTTTTCCTGCCTTATTACAGAAGGGCTTAAAGGGAATTTTCCCATTCTTAATGAATATCGGGCGGAGCAGCTTGGCCTTAGGGTACATACCAGAGGCATGGAGGAGGGCAAAAGTGGTGTTCATACCCAAAGTGGGGAAAAAAGACACTGCACATCCAAAATCCTTCAGACCAATAAGCCTAACATCTTTCATGTTAAAGACACTTGAAAAAGCAGTGGACAACTATTTAAGATGTGGGATATTACAACAGTTGCCTTTGCATCCAAACCAGCATGCGTATAGAGCGGGCAAATCAACGGAGACCGCTCTTACCAAACTAGTGGGCACTATTCAAAAATCACTAGATGAGAAGGAAATAGCAGTTTGTGCCTTCCTAGATATAGAAGGAGCCTTTGATAATACTTCACATGATGTAATAGAAAGGGCATTAAACCGAAAAGGAGTACACTCAGTGATATCAAGATGGATGGTAGAAGTTCTCAACACAAGATCAGCAGAAACACTAGCAGAAGGGGAAACCTTAGCCGTCAACACAACCAGAGGATGTCCACAGGGAGGGGTTCTTTCGCCTCTAATGTGGAGTCTGGTTGTGGACGAACTACTAGTGGAACTGTCAGAAGCAGGTATAGAATGTCAAGGCTATGCGGACGATATAGTCATAATAGCAAGAGGCAAATTCGAGGAAACCCTCTGTGACATTGTCCAAAGAGGGCTGAGAATTATCAATCAATGGTGTAGGGCAACAGGACTGAACATCAATCCGACAAAGACCACTATTGTACCATTTACCAGGAAAAGAAAACTTCCAAGATGGAAGGCAGTTCAAATTCTGGGAGAAGTCATCGAACCAAGGACAGAAGTGAAATATCTAGGCATAATACTAGACAGCAAGTTAACATGGAAGGCACACGTCAACCATATCACAGAGAAAGCCAAGCGTGCTACAATGATATGTAGAAGGGTAGCGGGTAGAACCTGGGGATGTAAACCCAGCATCCTACACTGGATGTACTCCATGATGGTCCGTCCAATCGTGACCTATGGAGCTATTGCGTGGGCCAAAAGGACGGAGCTAAAATCAACTCAAATGGAGTTAAGTAGAATACAAAGACTAGCGTGTATTGGAATAACGGGTGCAATGAGGACGTGCCCAACGGCATCACTTGAAGTACTCTTGGATCAGAGCCCACTGCATATAGTGGTGCAAAAGAAAGCCCTGGCAACGGCAATCAGGATAAAGGGGGATAAACCTATATCCAGGCTTTATGAAGGGCAATGGAACCAAATAAGTCAGGTTAAAGATTACTCCCTCCTAGATTGTCCAATGGACAGGATGGAGAAGAAATACGATTTCAGGAAAAACTTTGTTACAAAACTTAGTAACAAAAAGGAATGGAGTAGTTTGAGCACAGCATATTCTCTTAAGGAGAATACGATCAAATGGTACACGGACGGGTCAAAGACCGGGAATGGAACAGGGGCGGGAGTCTTTGGGCCTAGAACCAAATACTACGAATCAATGGGAATGCACACGAGTATTTTCCAGGCGGAAATTTATGCCATCGATAGATGTGCACAGATTAACTTAAATAGAAAGTACAATAGACAGGACATAACCATATTATCAGATAGTCAAGCTGCTATTCGAGCACTAGGCTCCTATGTAGTAAACTCTAAGTTAGTATGGGACTGTCTGCAAAGACTGAATGAGCTAGGCAGACACAATACGGTCAGCCTCTGTTGGGTCCCAGGACATATTGGGATTCGGGGAAATGAGCAAGCGGATGAGCTTGCCAGAAAGGGAGCTACCACAAAGCTAATGGGGCCGGAACCGTTTTGTGGAATAGGAAAAGGAGTATGGGAAGGCGTACTCAAAGAATGTGAGAATCATATCAGACAGGAGCTTTTCTCGAGCCACTTGGGCTTAAGGCAATCAAAACTACTGCTAGGTAACTACAACGGTAAGAGATTTGAGTCATGTATCGGACTATCGAAGAACGGACTGAGAATATTAACCGGGATTCTAACCGGTCACTGTAGGCTCAGGGAGCATCTGAGCAGGTTAGGAATTGAAGCGAACCCCATGTGCAGATTTTGCGATGAGAAGGCAGAATCGGCGGAGCACATACTGGGGGATTGTGGAGCTTTAATGCATAAGAGGAAAAAGTACCTGGGTTCTTTCCAAATACCAGGGAGCGAAGTAAAATCACTGGAACCAACCCACATCCTCGAATTTCTGAGGGCTTCAGGATTGGGTGAGATTTTATAGGAACAACTATTAGCAGAGGGCAGTACAATAGATCATACTGGTCGCGGTACTTTCGTCACCTCTTTTATACAATACAATGCTGTTGTTGTTGTTGTTGGTGTTGTTGTGTGTATTGTGGTTTATATTGTCGTGTGTGTCGTTTACATTGTTGTATGTGTTGTTACTGATGTTGTTGTATGTTCTATTGTTTATTATTGTGTGTGTGAGGTTATTAACATTGTTATGTATGTTGTTGACACTGTTGTTGACATAGTTGTGTGTGTTGTTCTTTATGATATTGTTGCCATTGTTGTTTCTGTTATTGCGCTTTGTGTTATTATTGTTATTGGCGTTAGGGTGCGTTTTGTTGACATTATTGTGTGTGTTGTTGTTGACATAGTTGTGTGCGTTGTTGTTTACATTGTTATGTCTGTTATATGTGGTAATGTTATTACTGTTGTTTACATTGTTTTGTATGTTGTTGGAGTTGTTATGTGTGGTGTAGTTTATATTGCTGTGTGTGTAATTTAAATTGTTGCATGTGTTGTTGCTGATGTTGTTGTGTATGTTGTTGACATTGCTGTGTGTGTTATTGCTTACTATGGTGTGAGTGGTGTTATTAATATTGTTATGTGTGTTGCCTGTGATAATGTTGTTGTTGTTAGCATTAAAGTTGACATTGTTGTTGTCAGAACTATAGTTTACACTGTCGTTCACAATGCTATGTATGTAGTTGTTTATGCTTGCACTCGCAGTGTTGGTGCTTAAGGAGGATCGTTGGTTTTTCCAGAGTATTTTTAAAATTCGGTTTTGAGCATTTTGTAGTGTTCTACAGTATGTTGCACTTCCCCAAGCTGTTATACCGTGTCTAAGGTAGGATTCTGCTAGCGAAAAATAAGCTTGCCTTAGTACGCTGTATGTGGCACTGTAGCTTAAGTGATGTAACATAAATGCAGATTTTCGTAATTTCTTATGTAGGTTTTCTACGTGTATGTTCCACTTAAAGTGGTTGTCAACGTATACACCAAGATATTTATACAAGTTGACATTCTCAATGTAGGTTTTACAATTATCATTATTGTTAGTGATGTTGTTTATTTTATGTAAGCAAACTAGTTCATGAAACTTTAGTTTGATGTCAGTGTATTGTATATGTGGCGGTCGTATATGCATAATTTTTGTTTTTGCTGCATTAATAACTAGTCCGTTATCATGGCACCATTTTGTTACAACGTTTGTCTGATGCTGCATTATTTCTGTTGCCGCTTCAATATTCTTATGTGAGACAACAATTGCTGTGTCATCTGCGTATGCAAATGTTATGCTTTCCTTTAAAGATGAAATCATATCGTTTGCATATATAATGTACAATATTGGTCCAAGTTTCGATCCCTGTGGTACTCCATAATCATATTGTATATCATTGCTAAGGTTATTTTCAATTTTGACTCGGTACGATCTACATTCCAGATAACTCTTGAACCATTGCAAAGTATTCCCTCTTATACCGTTTCTTTCTAAGATTCCGATTAGCTTTCCATGAGATAAAGTATCGAATGCTTTGCTGAAGTCTATAAAAAGTGCAAGACAGTGTAGATTTTTGCTAAGACAATTATTTATGTGGTTAGAAAAGTTCCCAAGTAGTTTATTTATACTCTTCCCTTTTTGAAAACCATATTGATGTTTGTTTATAATGCTGAATTTTTCTAAGAATTCATTAAGTCTTCTTACTACAACTTCCTCTAGTATTTTCTCTAATACCGGTAATATTGCAATAGGCCTATAGTTGTTGTAGTCTGTTTTGTTTCCACTTTTATATACTGGTCTAATGACAGAGGTTTTGAGTAGTGTTGGTATCGTAGCATTAGCCAGACTGGAATTTATAAGCTTTGTTATTATAGGTGTTATGTAACTGGGATTATTTTTCAGATCTTTTGGCCTGATCCCGTCTGCTCCAGCCCCTTTCTTGATATCTAAATTTTTTAAGATATTGTAGATTTCTTCTTCATTTGTTAAATTTAAGTAAATAGAGTTTTGTACCGTTGATTCAATGTTGTTTATTGTCTTGATATTACATTTGTGTATGATTTTTTTGACATTATCTTTAAAATTTAGTGCAAAATTGTTAACAATGTTATTTAAGTTATTATTTTTAAAACTTCTTGTAAGGCTGTCATCAATGCTGTTATTTTTTTTGCCAATAATTTCACTAATTAATTGCCATGTGACACGTATATTACTGCGGTTTTCAATAAATTTATTTCTATAATAGTTATTTTTTGCGTAATTTATTTTTTTATTTAAAGAGTTTCTATATTTTTTATATTCTTATTCATAATTATTATTACTTCGATTATTTCGCCATTTCTTAAAAAGTTTATCCCGATGCTCACAATTTTTTATAAGTTCTTCACTTATCCACGAATTTTGATTTCTGGATTTATTTTGTTTAGATTTTAAAGATTTTTTATATATTTCACAAAATTTTCCATATATGCTATTGTATAAATCATCTGTATTCGAATATTTTTGAATTAAATCATTCCATTGTGTAGCTTTTATTAATTTATTTACATTATAAGAATCTAATCCCAGCGCCTGGACTTTTTCCGTACCCTGACTATTATTGTTAGCTACTTCTTCTTGCATACAACAAAAGAGCGAGTAATGGTCTGATATCGTTGTTGTTATCACTACAGCATACGTATGAGAGTTTGACTGTTTGTTTTTTATAAACAGATGATCAATGCAAGTGCTTGTTTTTCTGTTTACATCTTCACGTGTGCTTTCGTTTACCATGCATTGCAAACCATTAGACAAAATCATATCGAGGTATTTTGTAGTTGTGTTATTTTCTTTTATTATGTCAATATTCATATCCGCGACTATTATTATTTCGTTTTGCTTTTTTATTTTGTTTATAATTTCGTCCAGTTCTATAATAAAGTTGTTGACATTTTCTGATGGTGGGCGATAGACGGAGAGTAAGGAAAGTATTTTATTATTGATGTTTATATTTAGTTGAATTTGTTCAAATGAGTTGATGTTGAATTTAATTTCTGTATAATTAAGGTTCTCTTTAATAAACACCGCGATACCCCCTCCTTTACCTTCTCTGTTTAAAAAAATTGAGTTAAAGCCGTTTATGTTAAAAAATTGGTTTTCGTTGTCTGTTATATTTGTTTCGACGAGTATTATAAGTATTATTTTATTAATAATACCAAATATAGTTGTAAGGAATGATTTAAAATTTAAACGTAGTGATCGAATGTTCATATAAATTAGTGATTTGGGATAACTTATATATTTTTGGTCAATTTGACTAAAGTGATTTAATATTTGTTTTGTTATATTATTCATTTTTTATTATTAAAAGGATAAGATTAATAAAATGATGAGGTATTAAGTTTATTAATTTATAGCTTCGATATCGGCAGCATTGTTAATCAAGATTGATGGAGAGTTTTCAATTTTTTTAGCAAAAATAATGCCATTTCGAACCCAAACGAACTTCCAGTTACACTCCTTGGCCTTTGTTTTAGTTAACCATAATAGTCGGCGGTTGGTAACAGTTAAGTGGTCGTTAATGTAAATGTAGTTTCTTTTGTTATTGTCGACAGCAGCGGTAGACGTAGAATCACTGTTTTTAATTTCTTCTTTACTATCCAGTACCTTTGCTTCAACCCTATGACCATTGACCTTTGACATAAGTTCCCTCTTTTTATTTATAGAGGAGAATTCCACTATTATTTTTCCATTTTTTCGCACACGATAAGCATTGTAAATATCCTCATTATTGAGTACAACTGTTAAAGAATTAGCGATTTTTTTAATCACTTCATTAGCATTTATGTTCTCATTTTGTACATTATTTATTTCAATGTTGGTGTTTATTCATATATTCATATTCATATTCATATTCATATTCATATTCATATTCATATTCATATTCATATTCACCTTCATATTCATATTCATATTCATATTCATATTCATATTCATATTCATATTCATATTCATATTGATATTCATATTCATATTCATATTCATATTCATATTCATATTCATATTCATATTCATATTCATATTCATATTCATATTCATATTCATATTCATATTCATATTCATATTCATATTCATATTCATATTCATATTCATATTCATATTCATATTCATATTCATATTCATATTCATATTCATATTCATATTCATATGCATATTCATATTCATATTCATATTCATATTCATATTCATATTCATATTCATATTCATATTCATATTCATATTCATATTTATATTCATATTCATATTCATATTCATATTCATATTCATATTCATATTCATATTCATATTCATATTCATATTCATATTCATATTCATATTCATATTCATATTCATATTCATATTCATATTCATATTCATATTCATATTCATATTCATATTCATATTCATATTCATATTCATATTCATATTCATATTCATATTCATATTCATATTCATATTCATATTCATATTCATATTCATATTCATATTCATATTCATATTCATATTCATATTCATATTCATATTCATATTCATATTCATATTCATATTCATATTCATATTCATATTCATATTCATATTCATATTCATATTCATATTCATATTCATATTCATATTCATATTCATATTCATATTCATATTCATATTCATATTCATATTCATATTCATATTCATATTCATATTCATATTCATATTCATATTCATATTCATATTCATATTCATATTCATATTCATATTCATATTCATATTCATATTCATATTCATATTCATATTCATAAAAATTAAAAATTAAAAATTAAAAATTAAAAATTAAAAATTAGAAATTAAAAATTTAAAATTAAAAATCAAAAATTAAAAATTAGAAATTGAAAATTAAAAATTAAAAATTATAAATTAAAAATTAAAAATTAAAAATTAAAAATTAAAAATTTAAAATTAAAAATTAAAAATTAAAAATTAAAAATTAAAAATTAAAAATTAAAAATTAAAAATTAGAAATTAAAAATTAAAAATTAAAAATTAAAAATAAAAATTAAAAATTAAAAATTAAAAATTAAAAATTAAAAATTAAAAATTAAAAATTAAAAATTAAAAATCAAAAATTAAAAATTAAAAATTAAAAATTAAAAATTAAAAATTAAAAATTAAAATTAAAAATTAAAAATTAAAAATTAAAAATTAAAAATTAAAAATTAAAATTTAAAAACTAAAAATTAAAAATTAAAAATTAAAAATTAAAAATTAAAAATTAAAAATTAAAAATTAAAAAATTAAAAATTAAAAATTAAAAATTAAAAATTAAAAATTAAAAATTAAAAATTAAAAATTAAAAATTAAAAATTAAAAATTAAAAATTAAAAATTAAAAATTAAAAATTAAAAATTAAAAATTAAAAATTAAAAATTAAAAAATAAAATATAAAAATTAAAAAAATTAAAAATTATAAAAATTAAAAATTAAAAAATAAAAAATAAAAATTAAAAATTAACAATTAAAAATTTAAAAATTAAAAATTAAAAACTAAAACTTAAAAATTATAAATTATAAATTATAAATTATAAAATATAAATTATAAATTATAAATTAAAAATTAAAAATTAAAAATTAAAAAATAAAAATTAAAAATTAAAAATTAAAAATTAAAAATTAAAAATTAAAAATTAAAAATTAAAAATTAAAAATTAAAAATTAAAAATTAAAAGTTAAAAATTAAAAATTATAAATTTAAAAATTAAAAATTAAAAATGAAAAATTTAAAATTTAAAATTAAAAATTAAAAATTAAAAATTAAAAATTAAAAATTAAAAATTAAAACTTAAAAATTAAAAATTAAAAATTAAAAATTAAAAATTAAAAATTAAAAATTAAAAATTAAAAATTAAAAATTAAAAATTAAAAATTAAAAATTAAAAATTAAAAATTAAAAATTAAAAATTAAAAATTAAAAATTAAAAATTAAAAATTAAAAATTAAAATTTAAAAATTAAAAATTAAAAATTAAAAATTAAAAATTAAAAATTAAAAATTAAAAATTAAAAATTAAAAATTAAAAATTAAAAATTAAAAATTAAAAATTAAAAATTAAAAATTAAAAATTAAAAATTAAAAATTAAAAATTAAAAATTAAAAATTAAAAATTAAAAATTAAAAATTAAAAATTAAAAATTAAAAAATAAAATATAAAAATAAAAAAAAATAATAAATTATAAAAATTAAAAAATAAAAATTAAAAACTAAAAATTAAAAATTAAAAATTAAAAATTAAAAATTAAAAATTAAAAATTAAAAATTAAAAATTAAAAATTAAAAATTAAAAATTAAAAATTGTAAATTAAAAATTAAAAAATAAAAATTAAAAATAAAAAATTAAAAATTAAAAATTAAAAATTAAGAATTAAAAATTAAAAATTAAAAATTAAAAATTAAAAATTAAAAATTAAAAATTAAAAATTAAAAATTAAAAATTAAAAATTAAAAATTAAAAATTAAAAATTAAAAATTAAAAATTAAAAATTAATAATTAAAAATTAAAAATTAAAAATTAAAAATTAAAAATTAAAAATTAAAAATTAAAAATTAAAAATTAAAAATTAAAAATTAAAAATTAAAAATTAAAAATTAAAAATTAAAAATTAAAAATTAAAAATTAAAAATTAAAACTTAAAAATTAAAAATTAAAAATTTAAAATTAAAAATTAAAAATTAAAAATTAAAAATTAAAAATTAAAAATTAAAAATTAAAAATTAAAAATTAAAAATTAAAAATTAAAAATTAAAAATTAAAAATTAAAAATTAAAAATTAAAAATTAAAAATTAAAAATTAAAAATTAAAAATTAAAAATTAAAAATTAAAAATTAAAAATTAAAAATTAAAAATTAAAAATTAAAAATTAAAAATTAAAAATTAAAAATTAAAAATTAAAAATTAAAAATTAAAAATTAAAAATTAAAAATTAAAAATTAAAAATTAAAAATTAAAAATTAAAAATTAAAAATTAAAAATTAAAAATTAAAAATTAAAAATTAAAAATTAAAAATTAAAAATTAAAAATTAAAAATTAAAAATTAAAAATTAAAAATTAAAAATTAAAAATTAAAAATTAAAAATTAAAAATTAAAAATTAAAAATTAAAAATTAAAAATGAAAAATTAAAAATTAAAAATTAAAAATTAAAAATTAAAAATTAAAAATTAAAAATTAAAAAATAAAATATAAAAATAAAAAAAAATAATAAATTATAAAAATTAAAAATTAAAAACTAAAAATTAAAAATTAAAAATTAAAAATTAAAAATTAAAAATTAAAAATTAAAAATTAAAAATTAAAAATTAAAAATTAAAAATTAAAAATTAAAAATTAAAAATTAAAAATTGTAAATTAAAAATTAAAAAATAAAAATTAAAAATAAAAAATTAAAAATTAAAAATTAAAAATTAAAAATTAAAAATTAAGAATTAAAAATTAAAAATTAAAAATTAAAAATTAAAAATTAAAAATTAAAAATTAAAAATTAAAAATTAAAAATTAAAAATTAAAAATTAAAAATTAAAAATTAAAAATTAAAAATTAAAAATTAAAAATTAGAAATTAAAAATTAAAAATTAAAAATTAAAAATGAAAAATTAAAAATTAATAATTAAAAATTAAAAATTAAAAATTAAAAATTAAAAATTAAAAATTAAAATTTAAAAACTAAAAATTTAAAATTTAAAATTTAAAATTTAAAATTAAAAATTAAAAATTAAAAATTAAAAATAAAAAATTAAAAATTAAAAATTAAAAATTAAAAAT
>OY821519.1:164587464-164774964 GCA_963682025.1 Cordilura impudica
TGTTATTGTTATTGTTATTGTTATTGTTATTGTTATTGTTATTGTTATTGTTATTGTTATTGTTATTGTTATTGTTATTGTTATTGTTATTGTTATTGTTATTGTTATTGTTATTGTTATTGTTATTGTTATTGTTATTGTTATTGTTATTGTTATTGTTATTGTTATTGTTATTGTTATTGTTATTGTTATTGTTATTGTTATTGTTATTGTTATTGTTATTGTTATTGTTATTGTTATTGTTATTGTTATTGTTATTGTTATTGTTATTGTTATTGTTATTGTTATTGTTATTGTTATTGTTATTGTTATTGTTATTGTTATTGTTATTGTTATTGTTATTGTTATTGTTATTGTTATTGTTATTGTTATTGTTATTGTTATTGTTATTGTTATTGTTATTGTTATTGTTATTGTTATTGTTATTGTTATTGTTATTGTTATTGTTATTGTTATTGTTATTGTTATTGTTATTGTTATTGTTATTGTTATTGTTATTGTTATTGTTATTGTTATTGTTATTGTTATTGTTATTGTTATTGTTATTGTTATTGTTATTGTTATTGTTATTGTTATTGTTATTGTTATTGTTATTGTTATTGTTATTGTTATTGTTATTGTTATTGTTATTGTTATTGTTATTGTTATTGTTATTGTTATTGTTATTGTTATTGTTATTGTTATTGTTATTGTTATTGTTATTGTTATTGTTATTGTTATTGTTATTGTTATTGTTATTGTTATTGTTATTGTTATTGTTATTGTTATTGTTATTGTTATTGTTATTGTTATTGTTATTGTTATTGTTATTGTTATTGTTATTGTTATTGTTATTGTTATTGTTATTGTTATTGTTATTGTTATTGTTATTGTTATTGTTATTGTTATTGTTATTGTTATTGTTATTGTTATTGTTATTGTTATTGTTATTGTTATTGTTATTGTTATTGTTATTGTTATTGTTATTGTTATTGTTATTGTTATTGTTATTGTTATTGTTATTGTTATTGTTATTGTTATTGTTATTGTTATTGTTATTGTTATTGTTATTGTTATTGTTATTGTTATTGTTATTGTTATTGTTATTGTTATTGTTATTGTTATTGTTATTGTTATTGTTATTGTTATTGTTATTGTTATTGTTATTGTTATTGTTATTGTTATTGTTATTGTTATTGTTATTGTTATTGTTATTGTTATTGTTATTGTTATTGTTATTGTTATTGTTATTGTTATTGTTATTGTTATTGTTATTGTTATTGTTATTGTTATTGTTATTGTTTATTGTTATTGTTATTGTTATTGTTATTGTTATTGTTATTGTTATTGTTATTGTTATTGTTATTGTTATTGTTATTGTTATTGTTATTGTTATTGTTATTGTTATTGTTATTGTTATTGTTATTGTTATTGTTATTGTTATTGTTATTGTTATTGTTATTGTTATTGTTATTGTTATTGTTATTGTTATTTGTTTTTTGTTATTGTTATTGTTATTGTTATTGTTATTGTTATTGTTATTGTTATTGTTATTGTTATTGTTATTGTTATTGTTATTGTTATTGTTATTGTTATTGTTATTGTTATTGTTATTGTTATTGTTATTGTTATTGTTATTGTTATTGTTATTGTTATTGTTATTGTTATTGTTATTGTTATTGTTATTGTTATTGTTATTGTTATTGTTATTGTTATTGTTATTGTTATTGTTATTGTTATTGTTATTGTTATTGTTATTGTTATTGTTATTGTTATTGTTATTGTTATTGTTATTGTTATTGTTATTGTTATTGTTATTGTTATTGTTATTGTTATTGTTATTGTTATTGTTATTGTTATTGTTATTGTTATTGTTATTGTTATTGTTATTGTTATTGTTATTGTTATTGTTATTGTTATTGTTATTGTTATTGTTATTGTTATTGTTATTGTTATTGTTATTGTTATTGTTATTGTTATTGTTATTGTTATTGTTATTGTTATTGTTATTGTTATTGTTATTGTTATTGTTATTGTTATTGTTATTGTTATTGTTATTGTTATTGTTATTGTTATTGTTATTGTTATTGTTATTGTTATTGTTATTGTTATTGTTATTGTTATTGTTATTGTTATTGTTATTGTTATTGTTATTGTTATTGTTATTGTTATTGTTATTGTTATTGTTATTGTTATTGTTATTGTTATTGTTATTGTTATTGTTATTGTTATTGTTATTGTTATTGTTATTGTTATTGTTATTGTTATTGTTATTGTTATTGTTATTGTTATTGTTATTGTTATTGTTATTGTTATTGTTATTGTTATTGTTATTGTTATTGTTATTGTTATTGTTATTGTTATTGTTATTGTTATTGTTATTGTTATTGTTATTGTTATTGTTATTGTTATTGTTATTGTTATTGTTATTGTTATTGTTATTGTTATTGTTATTGTTATTGTTATTGTTATTGTTATTGTTATTGTTATTGTTATTGTTATTGTTATTGTTATTGTTATTGTTATTGTTATTGTTATTGTTATTGTTATTGTTATTGTTATTGTTATTGTTATTGTTATTGTTATTGTTATTGTTATTGTTATTGTTATTGTTATTGTTATTGTTATTGTTATTGTTATTGTTATTGTTATTGTTATTGTTATTGTTATTGTTATTGTTATTGTTATTGTTATTGTTATTGTTATTGTTATTGTTATTGTTATTGTTATTGTTATTGTTATTGTTATTGTTATTGTTATTGTTATTGTTATTGTTATTGTTATTGTTATTGTTATTGTTATTGTTATTGTTATTGTTATTGTTATTGTTATTGTTATTGTTATTGTTATTGTTATTGTTATTGTTATTGTTATTGTTATTGTTATTGTTATTGTTATTGTTATTGTTATTGTTATTGTTATTGTTATTGTTATTGTTATTGTTATTGTTATTGTTATTGTTATTGTTATTGTTATTGTTATTGTTATTGTTATTGTTATTGTTATTGTTATTGTTATTGTTATTGTTATTGTTATTGTTATTGTTATTGTTATTGTTATTGTTATTGTTATTGTTATTGTTATTGTTATTGTTATTGTTATTGTTATTGTTATTGTTATTGTTTTGTTATTGTTATTGTTATTGTTATTGTTATTGTTATTGTTATTGTTATTGTTATTGTTATTGTTATTGTTATTGTTATTGTTATTGTTATTGTTATTGTTATTGTTATTGTTATTGTTATTGTTATTGTTATTGTTATTGTTATTGTTATTGTTATTGTTATTGTTATTGTTATTGTTATTGTTATTGTTATTGTTATTGTTATTGTTATTGTTATTGTTATTGTTATTGTTATTGTTATTGTTATTGTTATTGTTATTGTTATTGTTATTGTTATTGTTATTGTTATTGTTATTGTTATTGTTATTGTTATTGTTATTGTTATTGTTATTGTTATTGTTATTGTTATTGTTATTGTTATTGTTATTGTTATTGTTATTGTTATTGTTATTGTTATTGTTATTGTTATTGTTATTGTTATTGTTATTGTTATTGTTATTGTTATTGTTATTGTTATTGTTATTGTTATTGTTATTGTTATTGTTATTGTTATTGTTATTGTTATTGTTATTGTTCTTGTTATTGTTATTGTTATTGTTATTGTTATTGTTATTGTTATTGTTATTGTTATTGTTATTGTTATTGTTATTGTTATTGTTATTGTTATTGTTATTGTTATTGTTATTGTTATTGTTATTGTTATTGTTATTGTTATTGTTATTGTTATTGTTATTGTTATTGTTATTGTTATTGTTATTGTTATTGTTATTGTTATTGTTATTGTTATTGTTATTGTTATTGTTATTGTTATTGTTATTGTTATTGTTATTGTTATTGTTATTGTTATTGTTATTGTTATTGTTATTGTTATTGTTATTGTTATTGTTATTGTTATTGTTATTGTTATTTTATTGTTATTGTTATTGTTATTGTTATTGTTATTGTTATTGTTATTGTTATTGTTATTGTTATTGTTATTGTTATTGTTATTGTTATTGTTATTGTTATTGTTATTGTTATTGTTATTGTTATTGTTATTGTTATTGTTATTGTTATTGTTATTGTTATTGCTATTGTTTTTGTTTTTGTTTTTGTTTTTGTTTTTGTTTTTGTTTTTGTTATTGTTTTGTTATTGTTATGTTAAATCCTGTTACTAAGAAACTCCATACAACACTATCCCATACTTAGTGGACACATGGACGGACCCCCTTCACAGAGTTATGTTCAGTGTTAAAACCATAATTGAATTTTAAAAAATACGGAACATTAATAAACTGTTATTACTACTGCCATATATAATTTTAACATAGCTTATTATAATTTACTCCTATTGTTTCTTTTCAGGTGTTGTACCAATTAACAGTAGAGGAGAAAAACAACGAATGCATCTACGTGATGGATTTTTAGCAGATCAATTAGATCCCATATATGTCGCTTATAATATGTAAATAGACAATTAAAACTTTTTCTAGATTTCATAACTTTAAGATTTATATAATACACATACATATTAATATGTACTAAATCATGAGTAACTTAACAAAACGTTTAAATATATCTACATATTTTTACGCCGTAATAAATATTAATAAATTTGTAGTTTCAAATCATACTGATATTTTTTTGTAAAATGCAAGAGTTATTAACGTAAGTGGATCTTCCAATACCATAATAAATGTCTTATGTCGACAAGATTAAAATCTTAAAATGGCTGAAGCTGTTAAAACCATGCTTTGCACATTCGTTTTAAATCAATAATTTAGTTTTCAGTTTAGAGAAAAATTATGAAAATGCTATTTCAGATATGAAAATCAGAAATATATAATCAGCAGTAAGGATGATATTTTCCATCACAAATTAAAATCGCTTAATTAAAAAAAAAAAAACAGTATTTATAATCACAAAATAGTATATTTATTTATTTATTTTAAAATTTCCTGCACAATAAGTTTAAATCTTATAATTACGGTACAGAGAAGCAGTACTGTTACATTTATAAGTTTAACAAAATTTTAAAACTTAAAACTAATAATAATAATTTAATTTATCACAATATTAGATAATTTTAAAAGACTATTTTAAATAAAAAATTTTAAAAGTGTTTGCGTTGCTGTTAATATGTTGGAATATTATTCCACAAAACTGCCATTCTGACACAAGATATTTATGACTAGCGAGAATGATCTTCCTACCTCTTTGTGATCTTGCGAAATGAATATTTGCGTCAAGATGTGGTGGATTTTAAGCATAAATAGCTTTGTGAAAAAATATTAGTACTCGAATTTTAAGCAAGTTTGCAAAAGATACGCTATAAAGGCCTTTTGCAAAACAAGAAATATGCTCAAACTTCCTGATACCAGAACCATATCTAACGATATTATTATACAGCACATTCATTTTACGTTTACTACTGGCATCAGATCCATAAATTAGACCAGGAATAGGATATGCTTTTGCCAACAATATCCATTCACTTAAGGGTGTGAAATACTGTGTTGACCAGAGGGACCTAAGTTTAATGTAAGTTTGTCCAACCAATGACAAGTCAAACTAAGTTGATTGTTGTTCTGTTGTTCTGTTCTTTCGATATTTATTTTTACGAAATCATTGAAAGTAGGAACAGCTTTTTTCTAATGAATTACCATACATTTAAATTTTTTCGGATTCAAACAAAGTCCATTTGCTGTTGCTCTTTAGCAGGCTTTATTTTAATTTAGAAAAACACGTCCGGTTGATTTTACTTACGTTCACTTTATTAATGCCACTGCATCATTTTTTAAACAATCTTAAAGACAACTCCTTATTCTAGTTCCTCAATATGTATATTACAAAAATATGAGTAAGAAAAGGATAGGTATAGTTGAATAGAATAATCTAGAATCTTGTGAATAATAAGAAATACACTGAGAGAAATTGATAACTATTCTACAAAAACACTGACAATAAATAACATAATGGTATAATAATAAATAACATAGTACAATAATAATCGACATACTGATAACAAACTATATACGATATTGCTAAAATTCGGCCATCCTGACCATGAGATCCCCCGATCTCATATCATTTTGCGGATCTTTCAGTTCCATTGAACCGTGGATATTGAAAACTGCCCAAACTTATAAGGAGCACGAGATTGTGGGAACCCTTCAAGATCTTCCACTAAATAACGGTCATTTCGTAAAATTTTCGATATCCTGTATGGACCCTTATACTTTGGAATTAACTTTCGGGACCCCCGATCGTAGAGTCAAAGTTCTGCACCATTTCGTAGTCGCCATCCTTGTTCTCAGTCGCCTCAGTCATTTTGACTTGCTCCCAAAGTTACGACCAAAAATTTACGATATTTGAAATATATGTTATGCACACAACACACAACAAGTCATTGATACACATAATTGCCTTCATCCACTACTTGCTTGTAGAAAAAGCTGATTAATAAATAAATGAAAAATTAAAATTTGACTTATGAATTGCTAATATATAATTGTATGTAAAAGAAATAGTTAACATACAAATTTATGTTATTGTCTTAAAAAAAAAGAAAATATTTGTAAAAAAGCAGTAAGAAAAAAATCTATTTTTGAATTTATTTGGTGGCCCTGAGAAGGGCCTTTTGAATTTGATTTTAATACAGTAGTTGACATTAAAAAGTTATGTCATTGTCGATAAAAAAATATACCAATGAAAAATATAAAGATTAACAAATAATAATAAAAAAATAAAAATTTTATTAACAAATAGTTAAATTACAATTTTTCTATTATTAAATTTTAGTTATTTTAGGTTGTTAATTTTTTTAAAATAAGACTATCAACTAATGTTTTTGAGCTTTTATACAACAAAACAGTTATATAAATATATAAAGGCGCTCTCCGATGTAGTATGTATGGATCGTTCCCATCAAACCATGCAGAGAACTCCGATGTAGCCACATTCTGTTCGATTGTAGTAATTATTGCCCGCCTCAAGTTTGTTATGTGATACTTTTCGGGGAAGAACTGCTTTAATATCGAAAAGAATTTTTTGGAGAGATATTGGTAATATTTTGATGCCACTAAAATTTTTTCCCCATTATAAGCCTTGTTCTGTAAGCAGGTTGGCGCTGCTCCTGCTGGTCCTTTCGCCATATCAAAAAAATTTTAACAAATTTTAAGCGCGTCCTTGCGCGCACGTCAAAAAAATTATCACTCACCTTTTTAATAAAAACGCAACACAACGATTTTAGAGAATAAATTTATTAAACAAGTAATCTCTTTGTAGCCTAGAATTGAACTGAAGAGATATTCTCTTCTGCATACTAATATATTCAAGTTATAATTTTGCCTACTCTAGCTTAGTTTTATGGGAACCATAACAAACTATGGTTTCCCAATGATTTGCGTGTGCAAATATTTGCTTATGTTAGCTTAATTTAATGAGAACAATAACTCAACTCGTTCCCATAATTTGCCAATAGTTAAGCGTGTGCAAAAGAATGCAGGTGTGACATTGCACAGTATGTTGGCAGGCAAAGTGGCGGTGCGCGGGGTGTTAACTGCAACACGCGCTGTCTTTGGTATTCGCTGTGTCAAGACATGGCGCATTGGCCAATATGTTGTTAAAAAAAGGTATTGAGGACGTGCAAGGTGTTAACTCCCCCTCCTTAAAAATCAGCGTCCCGCTGATCAGTTAGCGCCTCTGTTCTGATGGTCGGTAGGGCTTAGAGCTGGCATGGTTATACGATGGAATATTTGCCTCCAGATCACGATTAAGATGACTGTCGTTGCAATGATACACAAGAAAATTGCATCGTTTGACCCAGGAGATAGATGGCCCATCAAATCTCGAATATGCTCGATGTTCCTCACTTGGAGTTCGTGCAGTAGTTTCGTGTCGATCTTGCGCGTTCCTTCGTATGTATTCGTCAATAAGTGAGGAAGCGCCTGTAGGCCTAAGGTTCTCTTATTAGTGAAATTCCTCTCACCGACCGCAACTGTTTCATTAAAGATTCGTGTAAGGTATGTTCCGTTTACGTTCACAGTGTTCGCCACCGATGAAACGTTGCCCCTGAAGTTGGTTACGTATATAAGACATCTTCTGCTTGTACTCAATGAGGCTACGGATATCCTCGTTAACCTGGTCGCAAAAATTCATCATCTGTTGGGAATTAAATCTTTCAGACATGTTGAAGAAAATGTCCGACGGTTTTCTCTTAATGACCGAGTGTATTGTGTTATTGTAACGATCTACTGCAATGGTAATAATTCCCTAGGACTAAGATTCCTCATTTCCCTTGACAAATACCTGTATATTTCAATAAGGGTCAAATGAAATCTCTCTACCTGACCATTGACTTCACTCCTTTGCACGGGTGTAAATTATATTTCTATGTTGAAGGATCTAATAAAATTCAAAATAGTTGGACTCAAGAAGGAGGTTCATTATCCGACAAGATCCTACGAGGTGCAGTAAAGTTATGCAAGACTTTGGCTAGCCACAGCCATTAATGCAGGTTGGACTTAAGGTTTAATTGTCCAAAGCCCAGAATATAGCTGGTATTTCCTTTTCATTGGTGGCATAATATTCCTCCGTTTTCACAAGAGAACGTGAGATATATGCCATGGGTCCATCAGAACCCAAGTGTTCTTGAGACAGAACAGCTCCAATTGCATAGTTTGAAGCGTCCGTCGTCAAGTTGAAAGCTAGTTAATATCGGGGAATGCTAGAACTTCCGATAACATTAACAAATTTTTGAGCTCATCAAGAGCTTGTAATACCTCCTCATTAAGTGCAATGGGAATTTTTCTGTACATTTCCGCCTTGATTTCCACGTTTTCGCCCCTAATGAGATTCGCCAATGGCTTAGCAACCTTCGCATAGTCCCTATTAAATTTCCTATTTTAGTCATTTTCTTCCTCTTTGTCAGTAGGTGAATTTTCCCCAAATATATTTGATAAGGTCCAGTTAGTAATTATGAGGTACTCTAACATTATGAACAGAAAATTGATCGTCCCGTTCTCTGAGTGGTTAAATAAAAATAGATGCTGCAATAATTTGTGGTAAATGTCCCAACTTTCAGAAATATATTCAAACGATTCTCCTATAATTTGTCCGGATGTTAAAGATGAAAATTTCCTTTAGACAAAATTTCTCGGTCCGCACTTTAATAGTTTTCCGGAACTATCCTAGAACCTTCCAGAAAATTACAGAGTGGTCCTTTAACCGAATTATATAAATTTTTTCAAAAAAATGTGTCTTCTATCAAATTCCGTTGAAGAGAATTTTCGCTTATGTCAACTGACTAACATCTCCCTCGTAGACAAAAAACGAGTTCAGTTTGTATATTTTTCTAACAAAGTTTAATACTTTTGTTTGATTTAAATTACAAAAAGTTATCCACACGCGTGCAACTCCCATTAAATCAAAAGCAAATGTAATTGTTAGAATCTTTCCTTTCCCATGAACGTTTTGTACGTCATTCGCGTTAAAAGACCAAAACGCCATCAGGCAAATTAGAGTTGCTATAAAAATGAAAGCCCTTGTCCATAGGACGGTCCTTTCCTCTTGATATTGCAGAATGCCATCCATTTGATGTTGAGCAAATGGTACAAATCCGATGGTTTCCTTTCAGTGAATATTTTCCTAACACTTAAGATTTTCCACGTAACAATTTATACCATCGAATGCCAAAGTTATCAATATAAATAACATTTCATAATTGCCAAATTATTTTTTTGCTTTGCTATGTTTTTTCCCTGTAAAATGTGTACCGTCAACATTCCATCACACAACTTCCACTCTTCGACTGATTTTCCTATATTACTACTTGAGACTAGATTTGAGACACATTTGATTAAGTTAAATTATTTCAATTTTATTTTCTGTTACTAATCTTAATTGTTCCTTGTATTTCATATGAAGAAAATTTGTAATTAGTCTAATGTTAATCTAGATTATTCTCTGTATCCTATATTAAGAAGATTTGTAATTAGTTATTAGGTCATTAATGTATAATCATAATAATCCATATAATCATCTCCATACTGCAAAATAAAACAAACCAAATATTCTCTCCTGTCTATTTTCCTTTTCCTTTAAGAAGCGGGGACCTAGCTTCTTTTTATTCCTTAGGTGCTTCTTCCGCGCGATACGTTTTATCCTCGCTATAACAGTTATCAATTTTCGGAACCCTTCCTTTTCTTCTTCTTCTACAGTATACAGATAAGCTATTGTCTCTAATCTTTCCTCGATCTCATGAAAATACATTTCGTACAAATATACCCTTAGTATTAACCGAAAAAAAGAGTTTTATATTATAGGAGGAAAAAATTTTAAAATAAAGGTTAAAAAAACAAATAATTGAAGGGAAGATGGTTATCGCGCACCACAATTAGAGTTAATAAATCAAAATAATAATCGCACCGTGATCAAAGGTAATTAATTAAAACAAGCCTTGCACTTACTCTTAGAGCTGATTTCAATTCTAGGCTTTAGGCTTAATTTTATGGGGACTAGTTTTCTATATTTCGACGTACTATGCGAAGTACATGTGATACCGGTGAATGAATCTAAAACGGAAAGAATTTAGATTTTCAATCATTTACTTTATTTTTACGTTTTCGATTTATTTTAAAAATTTCTTAACGTCTTGGCTCATGTCTTTTTCCTTTTTGAATTCTAGTTTAATTCCTTTTTTTCACAACACAATTTCTTATTTTTTGACAATTTTTTTTTATTTAATTTTTTTTATTCAACTTATGTTATAAAAAATTTCAGCAATGATTTTCCTATTTTCACAATTTCTTATTTTTTTGGTAATTTCTCCATTTAAATTTTTGTTATAAAAAATTTTCCTATTTTCTCAATTTCTTATTTTTTGACAATCTTTGCATTAAATTTAATATATGCTATAAGAAATGATTTTCTCCATTTCCATAATTTCTTATTTTCTGACGATTTTTTATTTAGTTTATGGTATAAAAATGATTTTTCCATTTTCATAGTTTCTTATTTTTGACAATTTTCTCTTATAAGGAAATTTTCCAAAATGATTTTCATTTCTTGCGTAATACAGATACAAAAATAAGTATATTAATAAATACGTGTAGAAAGGTCATCCTTTAGTTTCCATGTGTACATACACTTGTTAGAATAATTGCACTCATTTTCTTTATTCATTCATTATTTTTATTGCTTTATATCCTTTTAGAAGGAGGATCATGGGGTCCGGTTTCGAGCAGTGAATACTGACGTACGGAGGCACGATTTGTCTCACCCTGCGAACTTTCCAGCTTAAGCTCTTAAGGCGCAGCACGCTGGGACTTATTTAAAGGCCCATATTGGTCACTTCTATATTCTTTATCATGTTGCAATTTACACAATAATGTACACTTACCTGTTTCCATGGGGGCATCTGAAGAATGCTTTGCTTTATAAGGGGGGATTTTCAAATCTCCGTATTTCCCTTTCTGTAATACTTTCAAATAATATTTACTAGATTTTTGCA
Source organism: Cordilura impudica (assembly GCA_963682025.1). Taxonomy (NCBI): domain Eukaryota; kingdom Metazoa; phylum Arthropoda; class Insecta; order Diptera; family Scathophagidae; genus Cordilura; species Cordilura impudica. The sequence continues at coordinate 164,598,999 of OY821519.1, forward strand.
CTTTTAGGAATATTTGATTTTTCATCCCTTGGAATTTTAAGTCTTTAGGGAATACTTCTTTCAAATTTTCCTTCTTTCCCTTTTATTTGGCTTACACCAAATTTAATATTTTAATCTCAAATTTTAAATTTCTCAAAACTAATTAATTTTTCCCAAATTCTTACTCGTCAAAAGAAACTTTTATTCTTATTTTAAATTTCCACTTTACACTTTGATAGCTTGCATTCGTAATGCTCTTTAATTACCTCAATTCTCATCATTATTATTTTTTGTTGAAAAAAAATTTTTTTTTCAAAAAGGAAACTTTTCTTTCCAAAGTTTTCAATCTTATTTCATTTCCCAAATGGACACTTTTCATTTCTGGATTTTTTTATTTTTTATTTTTAAGGACACTTTTTAATTTTTATATTTTTCATTTTTATTTTTATTCTTAAGGACACTTTTAGATTTTAATTTTTTTTATTTTTATTCTTAAGGACACTTTTTAATTTTTATATTTTGTGGATTTTGAGTTCTTTTAATTTTCTATTTTCGTTTTCAAAAAGGATTATTCCCAGCCATGGGCCAAGCTTTTGAAAAGGTTCCGGCACATCCTTTTTGTCCCGCGATTGGCCGGTCCCTGCTCGGGCGCCAACGCAAGACAACGATTTTAGAGAACAAATTTATTAAACAAGTAATCACTTTGTAGCCTAGAATTGAACTGCATACTAATATATTCAAAAAATAAATTTATAATTTTGCCTAATCTAACTTAATTTTATGGAACCATAACATACTATGGTTTCCCAATAATTTGCGTGTGCAAATATTTGCCTATGTTTGCTTAATTTAATGAGAACAATAACTCAACTAGTTCCCATGATTTCCCAATAGTTAACCGTGTGCAAAAGAATGCAGATATCGCATTGCACATTGTATGTTGGTAGGCAAAGTGGCGGTGCGCGGGGTGTTAACTGCAACACGCGAGTTAAAAACTCAGAAATCACTCCTTTAGTTTTTTTTTCTTTTAATATTTAAGTGACTTATTACGTTCTTACTTTTTTCTTAAGAAAAATTAAACAAAATAATTTCTTTGTATTTATTTTTAAAAACACTTTTTATTTCTTAATAACACAAACCTTTAGGTTTGTATTGTATCTTAAGACTAACTTAAAATATTACACAACATGTATGTAAAAATGTTTCTTTATTCTATGCCAAACTTCAGAATTTAATTTTACATATTTTCATGAGTTGGCAAAAAATTATTGGGCAATCAAAAATTCTTTTCTCTATTTTACAAAAGAAAGCATTATTGAGCAATAAATGCTTTAGTTTAATTTTTAGTGTTTAATATTTCAACAAAATTGCATTTTATTATAACAAAACGCAATTTTGTTGATTCCAACATTTCACAATCAGAGCAACGACTTTTGTATATCACATAGGCCTCGATTTTTTTAAATGTGATTTTACAGGTGTCGTTGGCTCTAATTTTTGTTAATGTATTTTTTTATTATTTCCTCGACATTGTCCGTATTCGTGGGGTTTTGTTGGACATGTGGGAGTATATACGTAACTCGCTCTGTCTTTGGTATTCGCTGTGTCAAGAAATCGCGCATTTGCCAATATGTTGTTAAAAAAAGTATTGGGAGCGTGCAAGGTGTTTACTTATATTGTGTTATTAAAATAAAATAATACAATTATGAAGCCCCAAAGTGGTACAATTTATTTTGTGTCTATTTTTGAAATGACTAAAATATTTTTACTTTTACAAAACATATTTTACATATAATATTTGATCAAATTCATAATGTTGAGTTACAAAGTAGTTTTGTACAAGTATAAAAGCATATATATCAACAAGATTGTTTCTTAATATTGGCTGCTGATCAGACAAATCCTTTGATTCGTCGTTTGCTTTCGCCCATTCCAGCATAATGTTCTCGTCCTCCTCACTATTTTGATTCGCTGAGTTATATTTGAACGTTATTATTTTCATAGAAGGGTGATCGTTTGAAGCACCCTTCGAACGTATTTGAACAAATTTTCTAGCGCACTTGCACTTGTGCAACCTTGGATCCCGGTTGGGCGCATTTCACCTGTGCGAGGGATCGAATGACTTCTGAAATCACTCGTTGATCAGGAACGATCGGCTGAGGTTGGTGGATTGATGGCGATCTTTGGTTGAGTTGCGACGGTGATTGTCGTGATGACGTTGATTGATAACTGATGGCCTGCGAGTTGTTGTTTTCGGTGTTGTACGGCTGGGATGCAGTAGTGTGTGGTGATAACTGACACATTTGTGGCATGTGTCCAATGATTGACATCCTCTTAGATCGTGACTGACAGTTAGCCAATTTTCGCAGTATCGGTGTTTGCGAACCATTCTGTTGCGTTCTTTGGATGTCATTTTAAGAAAAGTCTGGCAGAATCTCAGCGAATGTTATTGTTTACATACTCTGCACTGATGAATTGCGGTATCCGGAGTGTGTCGATTGTTTCTGCTAAGAGACAAGAATGGAACAAAGAGAAGAGAAAAAAGATATTAGTGATAAGTATGAGAAAATGTATTAGTTTATTTAATTGGTGACGTAATTTACTCCTATTGTTTCTTTTCAGGTGTTGTACCAATTAACAGTAGAGGAGAAAAACAGCGAATGCATCTACGTGATGGATTTTTAGCAGATCAATTAGATCCCATATATGTCGCTTATAATATGTAAATAGATAATTGAAACTTTTTCTAGATTTCATAACTTTAAGATTTATATAATACACATACATATTAATATGTACTAAATCATGAGTAACTTAACAAAACGTTTAAATATATCTACATATTTTTACGCCGTAATAAATATTAATAAATTTGTAGTTTCAAATCATACTGATATTTTTTTTGTAAAATGCAAGAATTATTAACGTAAGTGGATCTTCCAATACCGTAATAAATGTCTTATGTCGACAAGATTAAAATCTTAAAATGGCTGAAGCTGTTAAAACCATGCTTTGCACATTCGTTTTAAATCAATAATTTAGTTTTCAGTTTAGAGAAAAATTATGAAAATGATATTTAAGATATGAAAATCAGAAATATATAATCAGTAGTAAGGATGATATTTTCCATCACAAATTAAAATCGCTTAATTAAAAAAAAAAACAGTATTTATAATCACAAAATAGTATATTTATTTATTTACTAGTTGATTGTGTGGCGCCTAGGCGCCCGTTTATTTTGACTTTAACAAACATATTCTTTTTTCCATTTCATAATTTTCTTATATTTAACATATTAAAAAAAAAATTAAATTTAATATTTTTAAAATTTCTTAAAAAAAAAAGAAAAAAAAAATCGAAAAACAATTGTAAAAAATACAAACCAAAAACTTCGATTTTCAAATGAAGTTTTGCAAAAGGTCCTTTTATGTATATTTTCGCATAAATTTGCCAGTAACCAACCTTTGCTTTATACTTTCTGCTTTTATACATAAGGAGTTTTTAATATTATATAATTTTAAAAAAATATTTTATTTTGATAGAAAGTCGGTAAGTTTAGTCTTATTAAGACAAACTATTAATATTAATATTAAGACAAACTATTAATTCTTAATAATTTAATTTATGTTTTATAACCTTTTAAAATGCATCAAAATAAACTTTTTCAACTAAAAAAGTTTTTAAACCTTTCGGAAAAAACAAAATAATACTACGGTTATAACGAACTTAGTCTATAACGAACTAATTTGGCCGGTCCCGCCGAGTTTGTTATAACCGGACTCCATATTATTGTAGAAAAAATAGAGTACCATAGAAAAAAAAAACGTTTTAGAGCAAGGTTCCCAAAAATTTCTTAAGGTTTTAAAAGTCAATAAAGTCGTATTTTGCATAATTCTTTTTTGAAGATATGAATAATGTTGAAAAAATTTTTCAATTAAAAATTTTAATAAATAAGTCCGTGACAGCGAATCTACGGAGGTGTTGTTGATTTGCGGTGAACATCATAACTCGTTACCGGATCATGAGAAATAAAAAAGTCGAAATGCGTTTAAAAGGTGACGTGTTTCCTGAGGTAGTGACGAAAACTTTTTTCAATTTTTTTTTTGCAGCATTTTGAAGTGAAAAACGATTTTTACTATACAATTTCGGGAATTTTTTGTTAAAAAATGGAGAAGAAAATGGAATTAAAGAAACCCTTCGTGGTTACCTGATGATTTATGTGTGTAGTGTCTAAAATTTCAAATGAATCGGCCAAGTAGATTTTGAGTTATGATGTTCACGGACTACGAACATTTATTTGCGCGAAAATCGGTTTGAAGTTTGAACTGATTTATATACTATATACCGTATGAGGCCGGTCGCTGATTTACTTGAAATATTGACAAAAGGTTTTAAAACCTACCACCCCTTAAGGAAGTATACACCTACACAAAAGAGAAATAAATATTTCATATTTCATCATACATGTAAACTGAAAAAAGAGAACTACATATTTTGCAAAGTTATCTATAAATCCAAAAAAAATTACAAAATAAGGGCGTATTAGTTTTACTTAAAAAAAAAACTTATTATTCCAAATCGCCTTTAATTCTTCCATGATAATTTCAATAAATTATTCATTTTAAAATCTTAAATACACCTATTTACGAAATTTATGTTTGTCAAAATTTTTTGAAAGCAAATTATGCAAAAATTAATATTATGAGTGAAACAAAATTATTTTCCCACCTCTCTTCTGAAATTACAATCTAATTATTCAAAGTTAGAATAATTTAAATTTAAACTTAATACTGCACTATTTTTTCAAGTGCTTTTCAATACAGAGCTTTAAACGAAATCATACGTTGGATAACAACAAAATCCACATTGAAGATCTCTTTTTTCTCAAATATTTATCAAAAAAAGCATGCTCTTTGGTAAGTGCTGGCCATCAGAGAACTGAGCGAAAGCACTCTTAACAATACAAACCAATTTTGAGATGAAAAACAAAACAGACAAATGGATAAGTTTAGTTTGATAAAAGAAGTATGTATGCATATCGGACGACGTTAAATGAGAAAAATAAAAATGTTTAAAATTTCATTCATTACTTTTTTTGCAGAATTTTTTCATTGACCAACAAAGGGAATTTAAAGAAGAATGTGAATAGATATTATTTTTTTTTAATGCATTTTTTCGTTCAACTTATTCCATATGTAACACGAAATCTGCATATGTAGTGCTATTGTCGTTAGCAGTGCTGCCAATTTCGACAACTTATTGTAATTTCGACGATTTTTCAATTTGTTAAAATGATTTGTTAAATTTGTTAAAATAAAATTTACGATTTCAATGGTTAACGATTTCAATGGTTAACAATTAATGGGTTGTTTATCGAAAATTGATAGTTTTTGTTCATTGTAAATGTAAATTAGAAAATATGTATAAATTTAATTCTGGGTCAAGTCGTTTCAAAACGGAAATACCTTGAATAGCATCTCCATTTAAGATTTAAGTTTTAATTACGGCGATACTTTAAATCTATATTATATGTTTCAGCTATAGATACATATCAATAAAATTATTTAGTTGATTGGTGTGTTAAATTTTTTTCGTTGAAATTTCATCACTAATACATTTTTATATATGGGAATAACCAATGCTGTAATAATATTCGTAATATGAATGATATAAATATATTTTATTGTTTCCTTTTGTAATATTTTTTCGAGTTTTATAAGCGGTAGAATTTTCTTGACAATTTCTTGTTTTAAAAATGACGATCTTGGCGATTTAGTTTCAAAAATTGTCGATTTTCAGAAGCTTTTATTAGCAGCACTGGTCGGTAACAAAGAAGAGAGAAAATTTTGTGTGGGTTTGTATAAAATGAGAAAAATTAAATTTTGTTTGTGTATTTCGCATAGCTTTGTATGGAGTGCTATGTGTGTGTATTATTTCAGCGTTACAGAATCAGTCAGTCAGTCAATGAGTCAGGGATCAGCGTAAATATATATAAGATTTTAAAATTTCCTGTAGAATAAGTTTAAATCTTATAATTACGGTACAGAGAAGCAGTACTGTTACATTTATAAGTTTAACAAAATTTTAAAACTTAAAACTAATAATAATAATTTAATTTATCACAATATTAGATAATTTTAAAAGACTATTTTAAATAAAAAATTTTAAAAGTGTTTGCGTTGCTGTTAATATGTTGGAATATTATTCCACAAAACTGCCATTCTGACACAAGATATTTATCACTAGCGAGAATGATTTTCCTACCTCTTTGTGATCTTGCGAAATGAATATTTGCGTCAAGATGTGGTGGATTTTAAGCATAAATAGCTTTGTGAAAAAATATTAGTACTCGAATTTTAAGCAAGTTTGCAAAAGATAGCGTATCTTTAGCGTAGGCCTTTTGCAAAACAAGATATATGCTCAAACTTCCTGATTCCAGAACCATATCTAACGATATTATTATACAGCACATTCATTTTACGTTTACTACTGGCATCAGATCCATAAATTAGACCAGGAATAGGATATGCTTTTGCCAACAATATCCATTCACTTAAGGGTGTGAAAAACTGTGTTTACCAGAGGGACCTAAGTTTAATGTAAGTTTGTCCAACCAATGACAAGTCAAGCTAAGTTGATTGTTGTTCTGTTGTTCTGTTGTTCTGTTCTTTCGTTATTTATTTTTACGAAATCATTGAAAGTAGGAACAGCTTTTTTCTAACGAATTACCACGTCCGGTTGATAACTATTCTACAAAAACACTGACAATAAATAACATAATGGTATAATAATAAATAACATAGTACAATAATAATCGACATACTGATAACAAACTATATACGATATTGCTAAAATTCGGCCATCCTGACCATGAGATCCCCCGATCTCATATTATTTTGCGGATCTTTCAGTTCCATTGAACCGTGGATATTGAAAACTGCCCAAACTTATAAGGAGCACGAGATTGTTGGAACCCTTCAAGATCTTCCACTAAATAACGGTCATTTCGTAAAATTTTCGATATCCTGTATGGACCCTTATACTTTGGAATTAACTTTCGGGACCCCCGATCGTAGAGTCAAAGTTCTGCACCATTTCGTAGTCGCCATCCTTGTTCTCAGTCGCCTCAGTCATTTTGACTTGCTCCCAAAGTTACGACCAAAAATTTACGATATTTGAAATATATGTTATGCACACAACACACAACAACTCATTGATACACATAATTGCCTTCATCCACTACTTGCTTGTAGAAAAAGCTGATTAATAAATAAATGAAAAATTAAAATTTGACTTATGAATTGCTAATATATAATTGTATGTAAAAGAAATAGTTAACATACAAATTTATGTTATTGTCTTAAAAAAAAAGAAAATATTTGTAAAAAAGCAGTAAGAAAAAAATCTATTTTTGAATTTATTTGGTGGCCCTGAGAAGGGCCTTTTGAATTTGATTTTAATACAGTAGTTGACATTAAAAAGTTATGTCATTGTCGATAAAAAAATATACCAATGAAAAATATAAAGATTAACAAATAATAATAAAAAAATATAAATTTTATTAACAAATAGTTAAATTACAATTTTTCTATTATTAAATTTTAGTTATTTTAGGTTGTTAATTTTTTTAAAATAAGACTATCAACTAATGTTTTTGAGCTTTTATACAACAAAACAGTTATATAAATATAAATTAATTATTTTTACGTTTAATAAATAAAAAACATTTTTACTTTTTATTACAACTGCTTTATTTAAAACCAAAAACCAAACTGAAACTAAACTTAATTTTTATTTCTTATAAAGTTTTACTTAAAACTATTGACACTGCAAAAACGTAAGTATGACAAGCCACCACATCCGCAGCAAACAAAATAATTCTTTGGAATTTTGTCTGCTTCGAATACTGCAAACAAGTAGTTTTTTTTTTATTCACTTGACAACGAATTTGTTGTTAACTCTTCCCCGCTAAAATGAGAGCGTCCTCGATCGATTTAGAAATATGGAATCTGGGAGATTCTGGGTACTTCTCTTGTTGTTACTATCATCCGTGGAGGTGACTCAATAATGGGTGAATGTGAGGATAGAGGGGTAATAACTTCTTTCCTATGTTTTCGTATCTTATTCAATAAGATAATTACAAGGGCTATTATAAAATATAGTAGTAAGTTAGTGGCAGAAACTAATTTATTTTTAATATCTAATAGATTAATAGCTTTAGTATTGTTCATGTGCAATTCCTTAAGGGTTTCTAATGTTACCTTGGTTTCAATATATGCACCGGGAAGTCTCGGTTGAAGTACGGCCGGTAAAGGCTGAACATGAACGGTTTGCAAATAATTGTAAGTTTTATTTAAAATCGTTATTGAAGCATTACTATATTGTAAGATGAAGGTTCCAGTTAAAATTTGTGGTTCACTATCAATGATGATAGTACCATTAAATTGGTTTATTAACAAGGTTCCTGGGAAAATTTCTTCTACAGTAGGAATATCTTCATTGTTTGTGAGAGTGCAGTTGGATGTGCGACTATTTAAAAGATTTGCTAGGCATGTGTCATTTTCAATTTTTTTAACATTTTGCATTTTACATATAGTTAATTTATTATAAGTTTTACATTTTTCTTCTATGTTCAATATTGTATCATTGCATTTTAGTACATTTGAGTAATCAATTTTATTAACAAATTTACCGAACTTTGTCGGTTTAATTAGTATATTAGAACAATAATTATCATTAGCTGTTGGTATGTCTAAGATATAAATTAACGAATTATTGCTAGAGGCAATTTTAACCTCTGAAAATTCAAACACTTCTTCAAGATTTACATATGGTATAGATTCCCTTTCGAATATCTCTTTTACAATATTTACTTCAGAATTTGATAGAATAAATGAGTTTACTACTCCCACTTTTGCCCAATGTATGGCATATTGGATGTTCAATAATTCTTCTTTTAATGTATCAATTTTATATTTAAGTCTTGTAACGAAAGCTTCTTTAACTATTTCATTGCTTCTAATAGTTTTAATTATTTCATTTGTAGTTTTGGTCAACTCATCTATTCTTTCAATGGATAACTTATTGACTATTACTTGATGATTATTGTTTTGTAATACATTGTTAATTTTCTGTTCAACAATCTCGAAATCATTATGGTCTGGGTTCCCAGCAATCCACTTCCATGCTGACCCAATAAAGTTTAGCGACCTTTTAATTCTCGGTTTTAATCTGTTCAAATGGCTTTGAAGTTGAGTTATTTCATATGAGAGGAAAGGATATAGGGGATGTGATTGACTGATGTTACGCTGTATGGAAAGTTGTAATTTGTCTATCAATTCCTGATAATCTTCGGTTTCGATAACGTGTACGAGTTTGAATGTTCCAGTTTGAAGTCTAGCGTAGCCAATATTAATCGTGACAATTTGGGAATTTATGTAATCGAGAATCTTTACCTCTGCTCCCGCTGAAGCGAGTACTACCCTGTAATGAATGGTAGTTATTAGTTCCTTATATTGTTCTTATGAATAGTCCTACCCGATTCAGTTATGACTACCGAGTTTTTATTTTAAATTTTCCAAAATTCTGTCGTTTTCACACTTTTCTAAAATATTTAGAAATTATTTATATAAATTCAAATTTTTATTTTCAAAAATATTCGTTTTCTTTAAAAAGGTCTCACATAGTTTTTTTTCAAATTTTAAATTTTTCTAGATTCTGTCGTTTTCACAATTTTTCAAAATATTTTAAAATTATTCGTATAAATTTAAGTTTCAATTCTTAAAAAAAAAATTTTCATTTTCTTTGAAGTTCTAACACAGTTTTTTTTTCAGATTTTATGAATTTACAATTTAAAAGTCACTTTTACTTACAGTAAGATAAGCGGCCACATGAGTCCAAAAATAGGAGTATTTTCCCTTTCCCAGTGTACTAGGGGACTCGATATTTTCTTTCGGCTTATGCGACAGCCTCTATTCCACTTATCTGCCAGATGACGACTGTGGTCCTTGTGGTCTCCTCGGTTGGTGTAGCCTTTGGGGTACTTTTAAGCTGATGACCGTCGTATTACAGCCTTCAGTTGTAAACAGCCTTTGGGTTGATAATCTTTTGAATGGCTATAGTTGTATTTCAGTTCTAGCAGCCTTCAATTTGTCCAGCAGCCTATGGGATACTTTTATTTGTCCAGTAGCCTATGGGATACTTTAATTTGTCCAGTAGCCTATGGGATACTTCCAGTTTTTTTTTTGTAGCTTATGGGGTACTTTCAGTTTTTTGGTAGCCTATGGGGTACTTTTAATTTGTCCAGTAGCCTATGGGATACTTTCGTTTTTTTTTTTTTGGTAGCTTATGGGGTACCTTTAAATTTTTTGGTAGCCTATGGGGTACTTTTAATTTGTCCAGTAGCCTATGGGATACTTTCGGACTTTAACGTTGGGCGCCAATTAATTATTTTTACGTTTAATAAATAAAAAACATTTTTACTTTTTATTACAACTGCTTTATTTAAAACCAAAAACCAAACTGAAACTAAACTTAATTTTTATTTCTTATAAAGTTTTACTTAAAACTATTGACACTGCAAAAACGTAAGTATGACAAGCCACCACATCCGCAGCAAACAAAATAATTCTTTGGAATTTTGTCTGCTTCGAATACTGCAAACAAGTAGTTTTTTTTTATTCAGTTGACAACGAATTTGTTGTTAACTTATATAAAGGCGCTCTCCGATGTAGTATGTATGGATCGTTCCCATCAAACCATGCAGAGAACTCCGATGTAGCCACATTCTGTTCGATTGTAGTAATTATTGCCCGCCTCAAGTTTGTTATGTGATACTTTTCGGGGAAGAACTGCTTTAATATCGAAAAGAATTTTTTGGAGAGATATTGGTAATATTTTGATGCCACTAAAATTTTTTCCCCATTATAAGCCTTGTTCTGTAAGCAGGTTGGCGCTGCTCCTGCTGGTCCTTTCGCCATATCAAAAAAATTTTCACAAATTTTAAGTGCGTCCTTGCGCGCACGTCAAAAAATTATCACTCACCTTTTTAATAAAAACGCAACACAACGATTTTAGAGAATAAATTTATTAAACAAGTAATCACTTTGTAGCCTAGAATTGAACTGAAGAGATATTCTCTTCTGCATACTAATATATTCAAGTTATAATTTTGCCTACTCTAGCTTAATTTTATGGGAACCATAACAAACTATGGTTTCCCAATGATTTGTGTGTGCAAATATTTGCTTATGTTAGCTTAATTTAATGAGAACAATAACTCAACTCGTTCCCATAATTTGCCAATAGTTAAGCGTGTGCAAAAGAATGCAGGTGTGACATTGCACAGTATGTTGGCAGCCAAGTGGCGGTGCGCGGGGTGTTAACTGCAACACGCGCTGTCTTTGGTATTCGCTGTGTCAAGACATGGCGCATTGGCCAATATGTTGTTAAAAAAAGGTATTGTGGACGTGCAAGGTGTTAACTCCCCCTCCTTAAAAATCAGCGTCCCGCTGATCAGTTAGCGCCTCTGTTCTGATGGTCGGTAGGGCTTAGAGCTGGCATGGTTATACGACGGAATATTTGCCTCCAGATCACGATTAAGATGACTGTCATTGCAATGATACACAAGAAAATTGCAGCGTTTGACCCAGGAGATAGATGGCCCATCAAATCTCGAATATGCTCGATGTTCCTCACTTGGAGTTCGTGCAGTAGTTTCGTGTCGATCTTGCGTGTTCCTTCGTATGTATTCGTCAATAAGTGAGGAAGCGCCTGTAGGCCTAAGGTTCTCTTATTAGTGAAATTCCTCTCACCGACCGCAACTGTTTCATTAAAGATTCGTGTAAGGTATGTTCCCTTTACGTTCACAGTGTTCGCCACCGATGAAACGTTGCCCCTGAAGTTGGTTACGTATATAAGACATATTCTGCTTGTACTCAATGAGGCTACGGATATCCTCGTTAACCTGGTCGCAAAAATTCATCATCTGTTGGGAATTAAATCTTTCAGACATTTTGAAGAAAATGTCCGACGGTTTTCTCTTAATGACCGAGTGTATTGTGTTATTGTAACGATCTACTGCAATGGTAATAATTCCCTAGGACTAAGATTCCTCATATCCCTTGACAAATACCTGTATATTTCAATAAGGGTCAAATGAAATCTCTCTACCTGACCATTGACTTCACTCCTTTGCACGGGTGTAAATTATATTTCTATGTTGAAGGATCTAATAAAATTCAAAATAGTTGGACTCAAGAAGGAGGTTCATTATCCGACAAGATCCTACGAGGTGCAGTAAAGTTATGCAAGACTTTGGCTAGCCACAGCCATTAATGCAGGTTGGACTTAAGGTTTAATTGTCCAAAGCCCAGAATATAGCTGGTATTTCCTTTTCATTGGTGGCATAATATTCCTCCGTTTTCACAAGAGAACGTGAGATATATGCCATGGGTCCATCAGAACCCAAGTGTTCTTGAGACAGAACAGCTCCAATTGCATAGTTTGAAGCGTCCGTCGTCAAGTTGAAAGCTAGTTAATATCGGGGAATGCTAGAACTTCCGATAACATTAACAAATTTTTGAGCTCATCAAGAGCTTGTAATACCTCCTCATTAAGTGCAATGGGAATTTTTCTGTACATTTCCGCCTTGATTTCCACGTTTTCGCCCCTAATGCGATTCGCCAATGGCTTAGCAACCTTCGCATAGTCCCTATTAAATTTCCTATTTTAGTCATTTTCTTCCTCTTTGTCAGTAGGTGAATTTTCCCCAAATATCGTTGATAAGGTCCAGTTAGTAATTATGAGGTACTCTAATATTATGAACAGAAAATTGATCGTCCCGTTCTCTGAGTGGTTAAATAAAAATAGATGCTGCAATAATTTGTGGTAAATGTCCCAACTTTCAGAAATATATTCAAACGATTCTCCTATAATTTGTCCGGATGTTAAAGATGAAAATTTCCTTTAGACAAAATTTCTCGGTCCGCACTTTAATAGTTTTCCGGAACTATCCTAGAACCTTCCAGAAAATTACAGAGTGGTCCTTTAACTGAATTATATAAATTTTTTCATAAAAATGTGTCTTCTATCAAATTCCGTTGAAGAGAATTTTCGCTTATGTCAACTGACTAACATCTTCCTCGTAGACAAAAAACGAGTTCAGTTTGTATATTTTTCTAACAAAGTTTAATACTTTTGTTTGATTTAAATTACAAAAAGTTATCCACACGCGTGCAACTCCCATTAAATCAAAACCAAATGTAATTGTTAGAATCTTTCCTTTACCATGAACGTTTTGTACGTCATTCGCGTTAAAAGACCAAAACGCCATCAGCCAAATAAGAGTTGCTATAAAAATGAAAGCCCTTGTCCATAGGACGGTCCTTTCCTCTTGATATTGCAGAATGCCACGTAGATTCCATTTGATGTTGAGCAAATGGTACAAATCCGATGGTTTCCTTTCAGTGAATATTTTCCTAACACTTAAGATTTTCCACGTAACAATTTATACCATCGAATGCCAAAGTTATCAATATAAATAACATTTCATAATTGCCAAATTATTTTTTTGCCTTACTATGTTTTTTCCCTGTAAAATGTGTACCTTCAACATTCCTTCACACAACTTCCACTCTTCGACTGATTTTCCTATATTACTACTTGAGACTAGATTTGAGACACATTTGATTAAGTTAAATTATTTCAATTTTATTTTCTGTTACTAATCTTAATTTTCCTTGTATTTCATATGAAGAAAATTTGTAATTAGTCTAATGTTAATCTAGATTATTCTCTGTATCATATATTAAGAAGATTTGTAATTAGTTATTAGATCATTAATGTATAATCATGATAATCCATATAATCATCTCCATACTGCAAAATAAAACAAACCAAATATTCTCTCCTTCCTATTTTCCTTTTCCTTTAAAAGCGCTTATCCTTCCATTTTTCTCCTTATTATACCCTAAGAAGCGGGGACCTAGCTTCTTTTTATTCCTTAGGTACTTCTTCCGCGCGATACGTTTTATCCTCGCTATAACAGTTATCAATTTTCGGAACCCTTCCTTTTCTTCTTCTTCTACAGTATACAGATAAGCTATTGTCTCTAATCTTTCCTCGATCTCATGAAAATACATTTCGTACAAATATACCCTTAGTATTAACCGAAAAAAAGAGTTTTATATTATAGGAGGAAAAAATTTTAAAATAAAGGTTAAAAAAACAAATAATTGAAGGGAAGATGGTTATCGCGCACCACAATTAGAGTTAATAAATCAAAATAATAATCGCACCGTGATCAAAGGTAATTAATTAAAACAAGCCTTGCACTTACTCTTAGAGCTGATTTCAATTCTAGGCTTTAGGCTTAATTTTATGGGGACTAGTTTTCTATATTTCGACGTACTATCAATCAATCTAGTTTAATTCCTTTTTTTCACAACACAATTTCTTATTTTTTGACAATTTTTTTTTTATTTAATTTTTTTTATTCAACTTATGTTATAAAAAATTTCAGCAATGATTTTCCTATTTTCACAATTTCTTATTTTTTTTGGTAATTTCTCCATTTAAATTTTTGTTATAAAAAATTTTCCTATTTTCTCAATTTCTTATTTTTTGACAATCTTTGCATTAAATTTAATATATGCTATAAGAAATGATTTTCTCCATTTCCATAATTTCTTATTTTCTGACGATTTTTTATTTTGTTTATGGTATAAAAATGATTTTTCCATTTTCATAGTTTCTTATTTTTGACAATTTTCTCTTATAAGGAAATTTTCCAAAATGATTTTCATTTCTTGCGTAATACAGATACAAAAATAAGTATATTAATAAATACGTGTAGAAAGGTCATCCTTTAGTTTCCATGTGTACATACACTTGTTAGAATAATTGCACTCATTTTCTTTATTCATTCATTATTTTTATTGCTTTATATCCTTTTAGAAGGAGGATCATGGGGTCCGGTTTCGAGCAGTGAATACTGACGTACGGAGGCACGATTTGTCTCACCCTGCGAACTTTCCAGCTTAAGCTCTTAAGTCGCAGCACGCTGGGACTTATTTAAAGGCCCATATTGGTCACTTCTATATTCTTTATCATGTTGCAATTTACACAATAATGTACACTTACCTGTTTCCATGGGGGAATCTGAAGAATGCTTTGCTTTATAAGGGGGGATTTTCAAATCCCCGTATTTCCCTTTCTGTAATACTTTCAAATAATATTTACTAGATTTTTGCACTTTTAGGAATATTTGATTTTTCATCCCTTGGAATTTTAAGTCTTTAGGGAATACTTCTTTCAAATTTTCCTTCTTTCCCTTTTATTTGGCTTACACCAAATTTAATATTTTAATCTCAAATTTTAAATTTCTCAAAACTAATTAATTTTTCCCAAATTCTTACTCGTCAAAAGAAACTTTTATTCTTATTTTAAATTTCCACATTTACACTTTGATAGCTTGCATTCGTAATGCTCTTTAATTACCTCAATTCTCATCATTATTATTTTTTGTTGAAAAAATTTTTTTTTTTTCAAAAAGGAAACTTTTCTTTCCAAAGTTTTCAATCTTATTTCATTTCCCAAATGGACACTTTTCATTTCTGGATTTTTTTATTTTTTATTTTTAAGGACACTTTTTAATTTTTAGATTTTTCATTTTTATTTTTATTATTAAGGACACTTTTAGATTTTAATTTTTTATTTTTATTCTTAAGGACACTTTTTAATTTTTATATTTTGTGGATTTTGAGTTCTTTTAATTTTCTATTTTCGTTTTCAAAAAGGATTATTCCCAGCCATGGGCCAAGCTTTTCAAAAGGTTCCGGCACATCCTTTTTGTCCCGCGATTGGCCGGTCCCTGCTCGGGCGCCAACGCAAGACAACGATTTTAGAGAACAAATTTATTAAACAAGTAATCACTTTGTAGCCTAGAATTGAACTGCATACTAATATATTCAAAAAATAAATTAATAATTTTGCCTAATCTAACTTAATTTTATGGAACCATAACATACTATGGTTTCCCAATAATTTGCGTGTGCAAATATTTGCCTATGTTTGCTTAATTTAATGAGAACAATAACTCAACTTGTTCCCATGATTTCCCAATAGTTAACCGTGTGCAAAAGAATGCAGATATCGCATTGCACATTGTATGTTGGTAGGCAAAGTGGCGGTGCGCGGGGTGTTAACTGCAACACGCGAGTTAAAAACTCAGAAATCACTCCTTTAGTTTTTTTTTCTTTTAATATTTAAGTGACTTATTACGTTCTTACTTTTTTCTTAAGAAAAATTAAACAAAATAATTTCTTTGTATTTATTTTTAAAAACACTTTTTATTTCTTAATAACACAAACCTTTAGGTTTGTATTGTATCTTAAGACTAACTTAAAATATTACACAACATGTATGTAAAAATGTTTCTTTATTCTATGCCAAACTTCAGAATTTAATTTTACATATTTTCATGAGTTGGCAAAAAATTATTGGGCAATCAAAAATTCTTTTCTCTATTTTACAAAAGAAAGCATTATTGAGCAATAAATGCTTTAGTTTAATTTTTAGTGTTTAATATTTCAACAAAATTGCATTTTATTATAACAAAACGCAATTTTGTTGATTCCAACATTTCACAATCAGAGCAACGACTTTTGTATATCACATAGGCCTCGATTTTTTTAAATGTGATTTTACAGGTGTCGTTGGCTCTAATTTTTGTTAATGTATTTTTTTATTATTTCCTCGACATTGTCCGTATTCGTGGGGTTTTGTTGGACATGTGGGAGTATATACGTAACTCGCTCTGTCTTTGGTATTCGCTGTGTCAAGAAATCGCGCATTTGCCAATATGTTGTTAAAAAAAGTATTGGGAGCGTGCAAGGTGTTTACTTATATTGTGTTATTAAAATAAAATAATACAATTATGAAGCCCCAAAGTGGTACAATTTATTTTGTGTCTATTTTTGAAATGACTAAAATATTTTTACTTTTACAAAACATATTTTACATATAATATTTGATCAAATTCATAATGTTGAGTTACAAAGTAGTTTTGTACAAGTATAAAAGCATATATATCAACAAGATTGTTTCTTAATATTGGCTGTTGATCAGACAAATCCTTTGATCCGTCGTTTGCTTTCGCCCATTCCAGCATAATGTTCTCGTCCTCCTCACCATTTTGATTCGCTGAGTTATATTTGAACGTTATTATTTTCATAGAAGGGTGATCGTTTGAAGCGCCCTTCGAACGTATTTGAACAAATTTTCTAGCGCACTTGCACTTGTGCAACCTTGGATCCCGGTTGGGCGCATATCACCTGTGCGAGGGATCGAATGGCTTCTGAAATCACTCGTTGATCAGGAACGATCGGCTGAGGTTGGTGGATTGATGGCGATCTTTGGTTGAGTTGCGACGGTGATTGTCGTGATGACGTTGATTGATAACTGACGGCATGCGAGTTGTTGTTTTCGGTGTTGTACGGCTGGGATGCAGTAGTGTGTGGTGATAACTGACACATTTGTGGCATGTGTCCAATGATTGACATCCTCTTAGATCGTGACTGACAGTTAGGCAATTTTCGCAGTATCGGTGTTTGCGAACCATTCTGTTGCGTTCTTTGGATGTCATTTTAAGAAAAGTCTGGCAGAATCTCAGCGAATGTTATTGTTTACATACTCTGCACTGATGAATTGCGGGATCCCGAGTGTGTCGATTGTTTCTGCTAAGAGACAAGAATGGAACAAAGAGAAGAGAAAAAAGATATTAGTGATAAGTATGAGAAAATGTATTAGTTTATTTAATTGGTGACGTAATTTACTCCTATTGTTTCTTTTCAGGTGTTGTACCAATTAACAGTAGAGGAGAAAAACAACGAATGCATCTACGTGATGGATTTTTAGCA
The DNA here is from genome assembly GCA_963682025.1 of Cordilura impudica. NCBI lineage: Eukaryota > Metazoa > Arthropoda > Insecta > Diptera > Scathophagidae > Cordilura > Cordilura impudica. The sequence goes on from OY821519.1 coordinate 164,616,896, forward strand.
GATCAATTAGATCCCATATATGTCGCTTATAATATGTAAATAGACAATTAAAACTTTTTCTAGATTTCATAACTTTAAGATTTATATAATACACATACATATTAATATGTACTAAATCATGAGTAACTTAACAAAACTTTTAAATATATCTACATATTTTTACGCCGTAATAAATATTAATAAATTTGTAGTTTCAAATCATACTGATATTTTTTTGTAAAATGCAAGAGTTATTAACGTAAGTGGATCTTCCAATACCATAATAAATGTCTTATGTCGACAAGATTAAAATCTTAAAATGGCTGAAGCTGTTAAAACCATGCTTTGCACATTCGTTTTAAATCAATAATTTAGTTTTCAGTTTAGAGAAAAATTATGAAAATGCTATTTCAGATATGAAAATCAGAAATATATAATCAGCAGTAAGGATGATATTTTCCATCACAAATTAAAATCGCTTAATTAAAAAAAAAAAAAACAGTATTTATAATCACAAAATAGTATATTTATTTATTTATTTTAAAATTTCCTGCACAATAAGTTTAAATCTTATAATTACGGTACAGAGAAGCAGTACTGTTACATTTATAAGTTTAACAAAATTTTAAAACTTAAAACTAATAATAATAATTTAATTTATCACAATATTAGATAATTTTAAAAGACTATTTTAAATAAAAAATTTTAAAAGTGTTTGCGTTGCTGTTAATATGTTGGAATATTATTCCACAAAACTGCCATTCTGACACAAGATATTTATGACTAGCGAGAATGATCTTCCTACCTCTTTGTGATCTTGCGAAATGAATATTTGCGTCAAGATGTGGTGGATTTTAAGCATAAATAGCTTTGTGAAAAAATATTAGTACTCGAATTTTAAGCAAGTTTGCAAAAGATACGCTATAAAGGCCTTTTGCAAAACAAGAAATATGCTCAAACTTCCTGATACCAGAACCATATCTAACGATATTATTATACAGCACATTCATTTTACGTTTACTACTGGCATCAGATCCATAAATTAGACCAGGAATAGGATATGCTTTTGCCAACAATATCCATTCACTTAAGGGTGTGAAATACTGTGTTGACCAGAGGGACCTAAGTTTAATGTAAGTTTGTCCAACCAATGACAAGTCAAACTAAATTGATTGTTGTTCTGTTGTTCTGTTCTTTCGTTATTTATTTTTACGAAATCATTGAAAGTAGGAACAGCTTTTTTCTAATGAATTACCATACATTTAAATTTTTTCGGATTCAAACAAAGTCCATTTGCTGTTGCTCTTTAGCAGGCTTTATTTTAATTTGGAAAAACACGTCCGGTTGATTTTACTTACGTTCACTTTATTAATGCCACTGCATCATTTTTTAAACAATCTTAAAGACAACTCCTTATTCTAGTTCCTCAATATGTATATTACAAAAATATGAGTAAGAAAAGGATAGGTATAGTTGAATAGAATAATCTAGAATCTTGTGAATAATAAGAAATACACTGAGAGAAATTGATAACTATTCTACAAAAACACTGACAATAAATAACATAATGGTATAATAATAAATAACATAGTACAATAATAATCGACATACTGATAACAAACTATATACGATATTGCTAAAATTCGGCCATCCTGACCATGAGATCCCCCGATCTCATATTATTTTGCGGATCTTTCAGTTCCATTGAACTGTGGATATTGAAAACTGCCCAAACTTATAAGGAGCACGAGATTGTTGGAAGCCTTCAAGATCTTCCACTAAATAACGGTCATTTCGTAAAATTTTCGATATCCTGTATGGACCCTTATACTTTGGGATTAACTTTCGGGACCCCGATCGTAGAGTCAAAGTTCTGCACCATTTCGTAGTCGTCATCCTTGTTCTCAGTCGCCTCAGTCATTTTGACTTGCTCCCAAAGTTACGACCAAAAATTTACGATATTTGAAATATATGTTATGCACACAACACACAACAACTCATTGATACACATAATTGCCTTCATCTGATTAATAAATAAATGAAAAATTAAAATTTGATTTATGAATTGCTAATATATAATTGTATGTAAAAGAAATAGTTAACATACAAATTTATGTTATTGTCTTAAAAAAAAAGAAAATATTTGTAAAAAAGCAGTAAGAAAAAAATCTATTTTTGAATTTATTTGGTGGCCCTGAGAAGGGCCTTTTGAATTTGATTTTAATACAGTAGTTGACAATAAAAAGTTATGTCATTGTCGATAAAAAAATATACCAATGAAAAATATAAAGATTAACAAATAATAATAAAAAAATAAAGATTTTATTAACAAATAGTTAAATTACAATTTTTCTATTATTAAATTTTAGTTATTTTAGGTTGTTAATTTTTTTAAAATAAGACTATCAACTAATGTTTTTGAGCTTTTATACAACAAAACAGTTATATAAATATATAAAGGCGCTCTCCGATGTAGTATGTATGGATCGTTCCCATCAAACCATACAGAGAACTCCGATGTAGCCACATTCTGTTCGATTGTAGTAATTATTGCCCGCCTCAAGATTGTTATGTGATACTTTTCGGGGAAGAACTGCTTTAATATCGAAAAGAATTTTTTGGAGAGATATTGGTAATATTTTGATGCCACTAAAATTTTTCCCCATTATAAGCCTTGTTCTGTAAGCAGGTTGGCTTTTTTATTAAAAAAGTTTCCTCTTTAGTTATAATTTGTGTTCTGTTCTTTTATGATTCTTAAGTTCAACTACTTCTATCATTTAGTCATCACCGTTTATATATATATGTTGGGCAACGAAGAAACTGTTGATATGAATAAAAAAAATGCATCGATATTGTTTACGTTACAGTTTCTTTGTTGCCACTTAGGAATTAAAATATGATTCCAAGAATTCATAGATATTGTTTACAAAGAATTTCTATATGGGTCGTTAAATTCAATTCGATATTGTTTATGCTACAGTTTCTTAAAAACAATGTATTTTATGTAGGTTATGAAAAATAATTAATTATTGGTGGTGACGAAATATATACTGTTAATGCTATTATAAGTGGCCAGAAAAATATGTGATGTTTGTAGTGTGTGTACATATGTATGTCTTATTTATATTTTGTACAAATGTTTAATATAAATGTTTAATAAATGTATGTTATGATTATATGTTATATATAGTATAAATGTTTAATAAATGTATGTTATGATTATATGTTATATATAGTATAAATGTTTAATAAATGTATGTTATGATTATATGTTATATATAGTATAAATGTTTAACAAATGTATGTTATGATTATATGTTATATATAGTATAAATGTTTAATAAATGTATGTTATGATTATATGTTATATATAGTATAAATGTTTAATAAATGTATGTTATGATGCCAACACGGCTCATGCCGTAACTCGCGCACGTCAAAAAAATTATCACTCACCTTTTTAATAAAAACGCAACACAACGATTTTAGAGAATAAATTTATTAAACAAGTAATCACTTTGTAGCCTAGAATTGAACTGAAGATATTCTCTTCTGCATACTAATATATTCAAGTTATAATTTTTCCTACTCTAGCTTAATTTCATGGGAACCATAACAAACTATGGTTTCCCAATGATTTGCGTGTGCAAATATTTGCTTATGTTAGCTTAATTTAATGAGAACAATAACTCAACTCGTTCCCATAATTTGCCAATAGTTAAGCGTGTGCAAAAGAATGCAGGTGTGACATTGCACAGTATGTTGGCAGGCAAAGTGGCGGTGCGCGGGGTGTTAACTGCAACACGCGCTGTCTTTGGTATTCGCTGAGTCAAGACATGGCGCATTGGCCAATATGTTGTTAAAAAAAGGTATTGAGGACGTGCAAGGTGTTAACTCCCCCTCCTTAAAAATCAGCGTCCCGCTGATCAGTTAGCGCCTCTGTTCTGATGGTCGGTAGGGCTTTGAGCTGGCATGGTTATACGACGGAATATTTGCCTCCAGATCACGATTAAGATGACTGTCATTGCAATGATATACAGGAAAATTGCAGCGTTTGACCCAGGAGATAGATGGCCCATCAAATCTCGAATATGCTCGATGTTCCTCACTTGGAGTTCGTGTCGATCTTGCGTGTTCCTTCGTATGTATTCGTCAATAAGTGAGGAAGCGCCTGTAGGCCTAAGGTTCTCTTATTAGTGAAATTCCTCTCACCGACCGCAACTGTTTCATTAAAGATTCGTGTAAGGTATGTTCCCTTTACGTTGCCCCTGAAGTTGGTTACGTATATAAGACATCTTCTGCTTGTACTCAATGAGGCTACGGATATCCTCGTTAACCTGGTCGCAAAAATTCATCATCTGTTGGGAATTAAACCTTTCAGACATGTTGAAGAAAATGTCCGACGGTTTTTTCTTAATGACCGAGTGTATTGTGTTATTGTAACGATCTACTGCAATGGTAATAATTCCCTAGGTCTGAGATGCCTCATTTCTCTTGACAAATACCTGTAAATTTCAATAAGGGTCAAATGAAATCTCTCTACCTGACAATTGACTTCACTCCCTTGCACGGGTGTAAATTATATTTCTATGTTGAAGGATCTAATAAAATTCAAAATAGTTGGACTCAAGAAGGAGGTTCATTATCCGACACGATCCTACGAGGTGCAGTAAAGTTATGCAAGACTTTGGCTAGCCACAGCCATTAATGCAGGTTGGACTTAAGGTTTAATTGTCCAAAGCCCAGAATAAAGCTGGTATTTCCTTTTCATTGGTGGCATAATATTCCTCCGTTTTCACAAGAGAACGTGAGATATATGCCATGGGTCCATCAGAATCCAAGTGTTCTTGAGACAGAACAGCTCCAATTGCGTAGTTTGAGGCGTCCGTCGTCAAGTTGAAAGCTAGTTTATATCGGGAAATGCTAGAACTTCCGATAACATTAACAAATTTTTGAGCTCATCAAGAGCTTGTAATACCTCCTCATTAAGTGCAATGAGAATTTTTCTGCACATTTCCGCCTTGATTTCCACGTTTTCGCCCCTAATGAGATGCGCCAATGGCTTAGCAACCTTCGCATAGTCCCTATTAAATTTCCTATTTTAGTCATTTTCTTCCTCTTTGTCAGTAGGTGAATTTTCCCCAAATATCGTTGATAAGGTCCAGTTAGTAATTATGAGGTACTCTAATATTATGAACAGAAAATTGATCGTCCCGTTCTCTGAGTGGTTAAATAAAAATAGATGCTGCAATAATTTGTGGTAAATGTCCCAACTTTCAGAAATATATTCAAACGATTCTCCTATAATTTGTCCGGATGTTAAAGATGAAAATTTCCTTTAGACAAAATTTCTCGGTCCGCACTTTAATAGTTTTCCGGAACTATCCTAGAACCCTCCAGAAAATTACAGAGTGGTCCTTTAACTGAATTATATAAATATTTTCAAAAAAATGTGCTTCTATCAAATTCCGTTGAAGAGAATTTTCGCTTATGTCAACTGACTAACATCTTCCTCGTAGACAAAAAACGAGTTCAGTTTGTATATTTTTCTAACAAAGTTTAATACTTTTGTTTGATTTAAATTACAAAAAGTTATCCATTAGAGTTGCTATAAAAATGAAAGCCCTTGTCCATAGGACGGTCCTTTCCTCTTGATATTGCAGAATGCCACGTAGATTCCATTTGATGTTGAGCAAATGGTACAAATCCGATGGTTCCCTTTCAGTGAATATTTTCCTAACACTTAAGATTTTCCACGTAACAATTTATACCATCGAATGCCAAAGTTATCAATATAAATAACATTTCATAATTGCCAAATTATTTTTTTGCCTTACTATGTTTTTTCCCTGTAAAATGTGTACCTTCAACATTCCTTCACACAACTTCCACTCTTCGACTGATTTTCCTATATTACTACTTGAGACTAGATTTGAGACACATTTGATTAAGTTAAATTATTTCAATTTTATTTTCTGTTACTAATCTTAATTGTTCCTTGTATTTCATATGAAGAAAATTTGTAATTAGTCTAATGTTAATCTAGATTATTCTCTGTATCCTATATTAAGAAGATTTGTAATTAGTTATTGGGTCATTAATGTATAATCATAATAATCCATATAATCATCTCCATACTGCAAAATAAAACAAACCAAATATTCTCTCCTTCCTATTTTCCTTTAAAAGCGCTTATCCTTCCATTTTTCTCCTTATTATACCCTAAGAAGCGGGGACCTAGCTTCTTTTTATTCTTTAGGTACTTCTTCCGCGCGATACGTTTTATCCTCGCTATAACAGTTATCAATTTTCGGAACCCTTCCTTTTCTTCTTCTTCTACAGTATACAGATAAGCTATTGTCTCTAATCTTTCCTCGATCTCATGAAAATACATTTCGTACAAATATACCCTTAGTATTAACCGAAAAAAAGAGTTTTATATTATAGGAGGAAAAAATTTTAAAATAAAGGTTAAAAAAACAAATAATTGAAGGGAAGATGGTTATCGCGCACCACAATTAGAGTTAATAAATCAAAATAATAATCGCACCGTGATCAAAGGTAATTAATTAAAACAAGCCTTGCACTTACTCTTAGAGCTGATTTCAATTCTAGGCTTTAGGCTTAATTTTATGGGGAGTAGTTTTCTATATTTCGACGTACTATGCGAAGTACATGTGATACCGGTGAATGAATCTAAAACGGAAAGAATTTAGATTTTCAATCATTTACTTTATTTTTACGTTTTCGATTTATTTAAAAAATTTCTTAACGTCTAGGCTCATGTCTTTTTCCTTTTTGAATTCTAGTTTAATTCCTTTGTTTCACAACACAATTTCTTATTTTTTGACAATTTTTTTTTATATAATTTTTTTTATTCAACTTATGTTATAAAAAATTTCAGCAATGATTTTCCTATTTTCACAATTTCTTATTTTTTTTTTTTGGCAATTTCTCCATTTAAATTTTTGTTATAAAAAATTTTCCTATTTTCTCAATTTCTTATTTTTTGACAATCTTTGCATTAAATTTAATATATGCTATAAGAAATGATTTTCTCCATTTCCATAATTTCTTATTTTCTGACGATTTTTTATTTAGTTTATGCTATAAAAATGATTTTTCCATTTTCATAGTTTCTTATTTTTGACAATTTTCTCTTATAAAGAAATTTTCCAAAATGATTTTCATTTCTTGCGTAATACAGATACAAAAATAAGTATATTAATAAATACGTGTAGAAAGGTCATCCCTTAGTTTCCATGTGTACATACACTTGTTAGAATAATTGCACTCATTTTCTTTATTCATTCATTATTTTTATTGCTTTATATCCTTTTAGATGGAGGATCATGGGGTCCGGTTTCGAGCAGTGAATACTGACGTACGGAGGCACGATTTGTCTCACCCTGCGAACTTTCCAGCTTAAGCTCTTAAGTCGCAGCACGCTGGGACTTATTTAAAGGCCCATATTGGTCACTTCTATATTCTTTATCATGTTGCAATATACGCAATAATGTACACTTACCTGTTTCCATGGGGGAATCTGAAGAATGCTTTGCTTTATAAGGGGGGATTTTCAAATCCCCGTATTTCCCTTTCTGTAATACTTTCAAATAATATTTACTAGATTTTTGCACTTTTAGGAATATTTGATTTTTCATCCCTTGGAATTTTAAGTCTTTAGGGAATACTTCTTTCAAATTTTCCTTCTTTCCCTTTTATTTGGCTTCCACCAAATTTAATATTTTAATCTCAAATTTTAAATTTCTCAAAACTAATTAATTTTTCCCAAATTCTTACTCGTCAAAAGAAACTTTTATTCTTATTTTAAATTTCCACATTTACACTTTGATAGCTTGCATTCGTAATGCTCTTTAATTACCTCAATTCTCATCATTATTATTTTTTGTTGAAAAAAAATTTTTTTTTCAAAAAGGAAACTTTTCTTTCCAAAGTTTTCAATCTTATTTCATTTCCCAAATGGACACTTTTCATTTCTGGATTTTTTTATTTTTTATTTTTAAGGACACTTTTTAATTTTTAGATTTTTCATTTTTATTTTTATTCTTAAGGACACTTTTAGATTTTAATTTTTTTTATTTTTATTCTTAAGCACACTTTTTAATTTTTATATTTTGTGGATTTTGAGTTCTTTTAATTTTCTATTTTCGTTTTCAAAAAGGATTATTCCCAGCCATGGGCCAAGCTTTTCAAAAGGTTCCGGCACATCCTTTTTGTCCCGCGATTGGCCGGTCCCTGCTCGGGCGCCAACGCAAGACAACGATTTTAGAGAACAAATTTATTAAACAAGTAATCACTTTGTAGCCTAGAATTGAACTGCATACTAATATATTCAAAAAATAAATTTATAATTTTGCCTAATCTAACTTAATTTTATGGAACCATAACATACTATGATTTCCCAATAATTTGCATGTGCAAATATTTGCCTATGTTGGCTTAATTTAATGAGAACAATAACTCAACTCGTTCCCATGATTTCCCAATAGTTAATCGTGTGCAAAAGAATGCAGATGTCACATTGCACATTGTATGTTGGTAGGCAAAGTGGCGGTGCGCGGGGTGTTAACTGCAACACGCGAGTTAAAAACTCAGAAATAACTCCTTTAGTTTTTTTTTTCTTTTAATATTTAAGTGACTTATTACGTTCTTACTTTTTTCTTAAGAAAAATTAAACAAAATAATTTCTTTGTGTTTATTTTTAAAAACACTTTTTATTTCTTAATAACACAAACCTTTAGGTTTGTATTGTATCTTAAGACTAACTTAAAATATTACACAACATGTTTGTAAAAATGTTTCTTTATTCTATGCCAAACTTCAGAATTTAATTTTACATATTTTCATGAGTTGGCAAAAAATTATTGGGCAATCAAAAATTCTTTTCTCTATTTTACAAAAGAAAGCATTATTGAGCAATAAATGCTTTAGTTTAATTTTTAGTGTTTAATATTTCAACAAAATTGCATTTTATTATAACAAAACGCAATTTTGTTGATTCCAACATTTCAAAATCAGAGCAACGACTTTTGTATATCACATAGGCCTCGATTTTTTTAAATGTGATTTTACAGGTGTCGTTGGCTCTAATTTTTGTTAATGTATTTTTTTATTATTTCCTCGACATTGTCCGTATTCGTGGGGTTTTGTTGGACATGTGGGAGTATATACGTAACTCGCTCTGTCTTTGGTATTCGCTGTGTCAAGAAATCGCGCATTTGCCAATATGTTGTTAAAAAAAGTATTGGGAGCGTGCAAGGTGTTTACTTATATTGTGTTATTAAAATAAAATAATACAATTATGAAGCCCCAAAGTGGTACAATTTATTTTGTGTCTATTTTTGAAATGACTAAAATATTTTTACTTTTACAAAACATATTTTACATATAATATTTGATCAAATTCATAATGTTGAGTTACAAAGTAGTTTTGTACAAGTATAAAAGCATATATATCAACAAGATTGTTTCTTAATATTGGCTGCTGATCAGACAAATCCTTTGATTCGTCGTTTGCTTTCGCCCATTCCAGCATAATGTTCTCGTCCTCCTCACCATTTTGATTCGCTGAGTTATATTTGAACGTTATTATTTTCATAGAAGGGTGATCGTTTGAAGCACCCTTCGAACGTATTTGAACAAATTTTCTAGCGCATCCTGGGTAAACTTCCCAAGCAAATTGAGATTTCAGCTTGGCGTGAGTAAAATTCGAATTCCTCTAGAGTCATATCAGTTTCATCCATTTTCCTTTTGCTATATATGTACGCTGAACCAGTTCGGTGTGATGTTCTGTTTCCATTTCTATTCCAGAGGAGTTTCTCACCGGAACAGAATTTTGCTTCAGCCGCTTCGTTCCAACTTGATTATTGCCAATATGATTGGAATATATCAACAGCTTATAATTATTATAATTATTTTCCAACTCTTTTTGTGACTTTACATGCCGCAGTGATGAAATAAGTGGATCGCAAGATGCTGCTAACATGTTGAAGAGGTCCTAATTTTGTCTCATCCTTGATGATTTGGAAGTGTTCAGCAATCCATATTTTTTATAACATTTGTTTAGGGACTCCTGTGCTTCTTCAGAAAGCTCTTCAATTGGCAAAGTCTGATATTCAATTATATCTTTGCCATGCGATAATATTTTATGAACTGTTGGGGCAACTTTTTCTGTGGTCTCCTAAAATTGATGCAGTTGTCGAAGCATACTCTCTATATTTTTCAGAATCACCTTTTTCCTTGTGAACAAAATGATAGAGATTTTGTGGTGCCTTTTGGGAATGAAGCAGCTCTTATGATGTTGCACTGTATGTACGTAACTATGTTGAACTTTGTTTCGTAAAATTTATAATTGCTCGAACGGAATTATTAGATCAGGTTGAAATTTAAATATTGTATGTATAACGTGAGAAATAAAAGGGGTCCTCACCAGTTGGCTGTTATAAAGTAAGTGAAATTTATAATTGTTTTAAAGCAACAAGCTACTTCGTGCGTCGTTTATACATTTACATTAGATAAATTCTATGTTTTGAGATAATTCACAATTAGGTTATTTCAATTCACAATAAGTTTTATGTTCAAATGTAAATTGTATTTTACACATAAAATACGATAAAGTTAATAAATTATTTATCAATTGGCAATTCAAACGTCATAATAACAATTCATTGTTTTGTATAATTATAAAATGTATAAGAATATTATTATGTTGTCGAAAATAAGTATTTTAGACATGCCGCCCCCCTTGCACTTGTGCAACCTTGGATCCCGGTTGGGCGCATATCACCTGTGCGAGGGATCGAATGGCTTCTGAAATCACTCGTTGATCAGGAACGATCGGCTGAGGTTGGTGGATTGGCAATTGTTGCCTGTTGTTAGTGGATTGATGACGATCTTTGGTTGAGTTGCGACGGTGATTGTCGTGATGACGTTGATTGATAACTGATGGCCTGCGAGTTGTTGTTTTCGGTGTTGTACGACTGGGATGCAGTAGTGTGTGGTGATAACTGACACATTTGTGGCATGTGTCCAATGATTGACATCCTCTTATATCGTGACTGACAGTTAGGCAATTTTCGCAGTATCGGTGTTTGCGAACCATTCTGTTGCGTTCTTTGGATGTCATTTTAAGAAAAGTCTGGCAGAATCTCAGCGACTGTTATTGTTTACATACTCTGCACTGATGAATTGCGGGATCCCGAGTGTGTCGATTGTTTCTGCTAAGAGACAAGAATGGAACAAAGAGAAGAGAAAAAAGATATTAGTGATAAGTATGAGAAAATGTATTAGTTTATTTAATTGGTGACGTAATAGAGTAAAATGCAACAGTTTTTTTAGATAGAATCAGGGTAGATATTTTAAGTAATCTTCTTTCCATCTGATTGAAAATTGGTGATGTAGCGCCTTAAGCTTTTCCCATCTGTTTAAAAGAGAAGGATTTTGAGCTGTTGGCTCAAGAAGAGACATTATAGGTGCTCCTCTGAGAAATGGCCTGGAGTAAGAGCCGTCAAATCTGAAGGGGCTTCAGACATAGCAGAGGGGGGAGTTTAAAACTGCCTCTATTCTGGTAAGAATCTTCGTGAATTCCTCAAAATTAAACCCTTACGAAAAAGCAGTACATTTTAAATGAAATTTGAAACTATTAACGGATGCCTCCATAAACCGCCCATATGGGGAGCGTGAGGTGGAATGAAACGCCATTCAAAGCCGTGAGTGACATATTTGTGAGAAATGTCTGTGGAAGCCGATTTTATAAATTATGATATTCACGAGATAGTTCTCAACTGGCCCCGAGGAAATTTCAACCGTTGTCTGAGACTTTCCGATGAGGGAGACCCCGCCTTCTAACGAGAAAAGCGAATGCCGCTCGAAAGGCAGCTTTGGATAGGACTGAGCATGCTTCCAAGTGAATGGCTTTTGTACTAAAGCACACGAACACACTGACATAACCTTTAACGTAAGGAGCTTTTCGAAGAGTTAACGTTTTTATTTTAAAAGTAACCTGCGAAGTCTACGCCAGTGGTTTGAAAGGGAACTGAGAGATTGCACCTTTCAGGAGGTAAAGGATCCATGATTTGGGAACAAGGTTTCTTTTAAAAAAGTAAGCAATGTTTATAGTGTCTTATAACTCGCTTAACTCGTAGCTTTAAACGAGATATGTAGAATTCAGTTTGAATCATTCGACACATTTGTTGGCATTCTCCGTGAGCTAGCAATAAATGCAAATGGGAAAGGTAGAGTTGGCAGAGTCGGGAGTTGCCTGCTAATATTATTGGGTAGCGTTCATTATATGGGAGAGCTGAATCCGATAATCGAACATTTACCCGCAATATATCGTTCGCATCTAGAAAGGGGTTTAGAGTTTTTAGCGAATTCTTGTCCGATATCATTTTAGACTTCGTAAGATTGCAATATTCTGTCTTATAGTGATTTTTTTGAGCTAGTACTATTAATCTGGTTTTAACCATATGCCAGGTGGAGGAGATTTAAAACATCTGAGCTTAAAATACAATATTCCATTGCCAGAAGAAATGTTAATATACATATCAGATATGCTAAAACCGAATATTATTCCAAACGGTTTAGCACTGCGATCAGTTCTCGGCAGACTTGGAATACTATTCGTGAAATAGGAACTTGCAATGCGAACAACAACATTGCTTGCCAAGTAGATGCAAATATGCTTAACAGAACGTTTACCAACGCACCTGTAATTAAAGCAAATTCCACTTTTTATAATTTTTCCTCAGACACCTTAAATACAGATAACGGGATATTCAGCGAACATTTTCAATTTTCCTGCGTAACCCAAAATGACGTTATTTCAATGTGCTCTTTAATAAAATCAAATGCAATGGGCAGCGATAACTTACACCCAAAATTTATAAGATTACTACAACCCCTGGTTTTGCCGTATGTTACTCATCTGTTTAATACTATTATAATGTCTTGTATGTACCCGCTAAACTGGAAACATGCAAAAATTGTGCCATAACGTAAGTCAAATGGAGAATTCAGACCTATAGCCATATTGTGTTTTCTATCGAAAGTATTGGAAAAACTGTTGTATAAACAAATGATCTCATATGTCAATACACGTAATTTGCTTTGCAGTACGCAATCTGGTTTTCGTCAGAGCCATAGTTGCGTTACGGCTCTTGTGGAAGTTAGTGAGAACATACGGCAAGGATTGGAAAATGGAAATATAAATTTTTTAGTGCTTCCAGACCATTCTAAAGTCTTCGATACGGTAGACCATGATATACTCCTTGGAAAACTGAAACACTTTTTTAGATTTACGGATACATCAACCAAACTTATATCATAATACCTTTCGAACCACACACAATCAGTATTTGTAAACGGTGTATGTTCAGATAGATTATCCCTTACTAGGGGAGTGCCCCAGGGCTCTGTTTTAGGTCCAATTTTATTTTCCTTGTTCGCAAATGATTTGCCAAAACAACTCTCCAATTGTAAGATACATTTGTACGCAGATGACGTGCAACTCACTTGAAGTAGCCCAGTTCAGAATATTGCTTCAGGCATAACCCTTCAAATTGACAACTTAAACAGAATCTACCTTTGGGCTAATGCTAACGGACTCTGTTTGAATCCACAGAAATCTAAATGCATTGTTATACGAAAAAAAAGTTTAAATCCCACCATTTCTAAATGGCCAGAAAATTGATATGTTAATAGGGGCGAAAAATCTGGGGATAACTTTCAATAGCAATTTGACATGAACTGATCATATAAATTCACTGGTAGGTCAAACTTATGCAAAACTACGAGCTGTCTGGTCCACATAGTATTTCACGCCTGTAAGGATAAAGGCCTTACTTGCAAGACGTATCTGATTCCTTCCCTGTTGTATGGGTGTGAGCTATTTGGAAGCTGTGATGCAGTTAGTAATAGGAAACTTAATGTCTTGTTTAATAATGTTATAAGATAAGAGAAGATTTGAACATGTTTCCTCTGTTTCCAGTAATCTTTACGGGCTCTATCTTGATAATCTGTTGAAAATTCGCACTCTTACAGTTTTGCATAAAATAATAAACAGACAAATACCCGAATATATATTTGACAGAATCCATTTTTTCCAATCGCCAAGAAACCGAAATAATGTAATTCCAAGGCATCAGTGCCTAGTATCTGAATGGCAGTTTTATGTACATGCCGCTCGTCTTTGGAACAATCTTTCACTAAGTCAACAACAAAACAGCAATGCTAAAATTTCGAAACTTTTTTATTTGACTTTTTTAAATAGTCTATTTTTTATCAATATTGTTATATTATACTAAAAATGTTATGTTAATAATTAATTATATTGTAAAATGTTTTCTTTGTAATGCAATACGTTCCTGTACTTTAAATATAAGACTCCATTTTGTTGTACAGGAAATGGAATTAAATAAATAAATAAATAAATAATTAACCAAATTTGGCTCTTTTTGGGTCAAATTAACATTTGAGGAAGCAAATAGCAATCGATATTTTTGTAAACTGTTGTGAATAAAACGAAAAACATAGGACAAGACCCTTCATGCTTTATCATAGGATGAAAATATAACGGACTTGTGCTAGGCCGATTTGACGAGGGTTTTGTCACCCAACGATGCCCTTGCCACCGCAAGTGATTCGTTGCAAGATCTTGCGGTTTACAACCTCGCGTTCCAATGTATGCTGGGTTATCATTAGTGGGAACGTGACGCCATATTGCTTTTGCAAGTAAACGGTGAATTTGAGCTGTTCGATTCACCACATATGTTTCCCATGATCAAGGTGGCTTAGCTAAGTAGCCTTGAACAATAGGGGAATCTGTCCAGAGTATTGTTTCTGTATTCTTTAAATCGAGAGATTCAATAACGTAATTGATTAAATTTGGCAATAATAGAGCCCCATTAAGCTCTAAGCGAGGTAAGCAGATGGGTTGCAGGGGCAGTAAACTACAGATGCCTGAGCTTGAAGCGTATGTAAACATCTGCGCAATAAACTTCTTTAGAGGCGTCAGCAAAACCATGAATTTGAATATTCCCCGAGGGATTGTAACGAAGCCATCGTGGAATGGAGATATTTTCAACGTAAGAGAGATCGAATATAAGGTCGTTCCAGTTTATAAGAGAATCAATACTCACGTTATCATCCCAATCTATCACTTCTAACCATGACTGTTGCATGAGCATTTTAGCTCTTATAACCACTGGGGTTATACAACCGGCTGGATCAAATAATGTTGCCACAGCAGACAAAATCTGGCGCTTCGTTACGCTTTCGGATTGCGATATTGGATGAAAGGAATAGCTGAAAGAGTCAGTAAGAGCGTTGCATTTGATTCCGAGAGTTTTAGTTCAACTAGATTCTTCAAACTGAACGAAATTTGAATCGTAAAGATCCTCTATGGGTAGCTGCGAAAGTAACTTTGGGTCATTTGTAGAGATTTTCTTTAAGGGAAATTTTGCTGATTTGAGAGCTAAGATGAGTTCTGTTTGAGAAAGAATTGCGTCTGCAATTGTATGACCTCGAGCAGTATGTCGTCAGCATATGCTTCCTTACGTAAAATGGAGGCTGCCTTGGGAAATCGAGTTTCGGAATCAGTTGCGAGTTGGAGAAGCGTGCGGATGGCCATAAAAGGCGCACAATTTACTCCAAAAGTTAAAGTTTTACGCTGAAAATGTTGGAAAGTGCCATTTGGTTCCTCTTGAAAAGGGATTCTCTGAAAGGACTTATCCTTTGATGAACTAGGATTTAGCGATACATTTTTTTATTGTCACCACTAAAAACGTAACGATACTTTCGCCAGTTGAGAATTGTTGTCATTAAATCACGTAGAATTGGACCTGTGTACAGTACGTCATTGAGAGATTGACCGGATTTTGTACTACTTGAGACATTGAATACAACTCTTAATTTTGTAGTTTTGTGTTCAGGAAGAATAACTGCATGATGGGGAAGATGGAATGCAAAGTATTTGCCATCGGAAAGTATCTCGCGAAAAGAAGTTCTCTCCATGTGGTCCATGCATAAATACTCCGATAGAACTGCATTGTATTACTTTACAAATTCTGGCTTTTTGGACAGGGTTTGTTCCATTCTTGAATATTGTCCGAGAGCTCGAATTCGAGAGGGACCAAGAAAATGGAATCAGGGAATTCCTTTTTTAAATGTAAGCCTAACGACATATCTTCCATCCGCCTGTAGAGTGGTTGTCGTTTTGAAAAAATTCTCACAATATTGATCCAGAGATGAAACGGGGGGAGTAATAGGAAGTTCCTCTTGCTCCCAAAACTTTCTTAGAATTTCGTTAAGCGTAGAATTTTCCGAGGATATTACCGACGTTGGAAACGACTGAACGGTTTGAGTATAAATGGGACCACTAAGCGCCCATCCACAAAATGGTGTTATATGCCGAAGCTGGGCAACAAACGTTCTTCTTAATACCATAGATATTTATAAATTGTTCCGAGTCATTTCCAAGAATTAGGTCTATTGGTGATGAACGATTGAATCAAGATTTGAGATGTATGAGGAGACTGGAAGTTCAAATGATACTGACGGTAAGCGTTCTTCAGCTTGGGCAAAATAATGGCGTTGACTGAAAATTTCACATTGCAACTTATAGAAAATAAAACGAGCTTACATGCTTTGTTCGCTGATTGAATTTGTCCGCCAATTCCTATTATCTCTGCATAAGATGGTAATTTAAGTAAATTTCGAATCTATTAAAGCCCTGACTGTGAAATGCTCGCCCAAGTGTTCAATGTTCGAAGTAAAATGTAGTCATTGTTAGACGAGAAATTGGTTTGTACTCGAGAATTGCGAGCTTTACTTGAAGTAGTAGGTGATTTGTTATTGAATACAGTTTGAGATTTTCCTAGGGGTTCGGGTTTAGATTGTTTAGAGTCTTAGTGATCTTTCGGATCTTGTGAGTGACTTGGTTTGAAGGAGTTCTGAGTTTTTGGTAAATGCAATAAAGTGCGGTGGTTCATTTTGCATATAATTCAAGTATTTTTACTACTACATTTTGCTTTAATGTGCGCGGGAGAGAGACAGTTGTTGCAAAATTTGTTTTATTAAACGAAATCTACTCTTTATTCAACGGTGTATTTACGAAATATGGGGCAGCTTCTTAAGTTATGGTCCCTTTTGCATGCTCTACAATATATATGGAGTCTTTCTTGGGAAGAGTATGACTTTATGGATAATTGGGGTATATTTGGAAGACTATACCGTTGCTTAGTAGCTTTAATGCTTGTGATACGCTCTACAACTTCGTATCTGTTTACAAGAAATGAATGTAGTGGCGACCACTTAGGTAATTCACGATGCGATTTGAGGGATTGTTCCCAAAGCGAAAGTGTTTGATCGGGTAATTTTGTAGAAATTAAGTAAATAATAATTGGATCCCATGAGTCGACATTGACTTCAAATGATTTTAGGGTTGTTAAACAGTCATTTACTGTAGAATGAATTTTTTTGAAGAGATTCACTATTTTAAGAAGTGGCAATAGGGAGGTTAGAGAGAAGCTTAAGCTGATTGTCAACTAATACACGCTTGTTTTCATATCGGGACGTAAGGGCATTCCAAGCTTGGTCAAAATTTTCATCGCATAAAGCGTAACGTTTGACAATGGCTAAAGCGCTGCCAGTAGTTTTAGTTCGCAGGTAAAATAGTTTCTGAGACTGCGGGATGTCTTCATTTTCAATATATAAAGTTGTCAATAAATTGCCGAATGACGGCCATTCCTCGTAAGTGCCTTGAAAAACAAGGCTGGAGCTAAATAAAAGTATTTCTGAGATTAGGTATAGTGTTTAAAGATAGGAGTTTTAAAAGGTGCTGATCAAAATAAAGTACGACTTCAATTTTTGGTTGCGTTCTAGATCAACTTGGATTTCGAACTGTTTTTATTTTTATTAAACAGTTGCTTATAAATACCCTATGAGAAGTTCTAGACTTCTACTATATGAGTAACTTTCTAAAGTACACTCAATATCTTATAATTTTAAGAGCGATTTTCTAAAATACACTCAATAATATTAAATGTATCCAATGCATTTTGTAGTTGGCCGGAGTTTCTATCTATATATCAGTTTCTATTTATGGAGTTTCATAATTTACTCCAAATCATTCAAATATTGTCAAAATAGTAAATAAATATTAATAGGTACTGGTTGTTTACCCCACAAATTATATGTGTAATACTAATGTTTATTAGAAAGAATAGAATGAGTGGAAAGAAACTCAACTGCAACACAAAGCATTGTCGTAAGCATGGTGTCAATATTTACATTAAATTACACGCTATAGCATGCATACGTTACACCCTTCCCCTTAAGAAAATCATATAATTATTCTTCAGCACACTTGTATGATTTTCAAGTGACTTGAACTGCATTCTTATAGAGGGTGCGGCTAAAGTAACTATATGATTTGTTTTTTAAATAACTATTGAATGGAATGAAAAAAACAAAAAAATTTATGATAAAAAGAAAGTTTATTTTATGTTATTTTTTAAATTAATTATGAAAAATAATATCAGTTAAATGAGAACCGTTTTCTCTAACGCAAAAATGTACTCTTTTTATGGCATTTTCCATAACTATGTTGAGTGTTTCTTGTGGTATACGATCAATTTCTTCTTGAGTGTTGTCCTTTAGTTGCTGCAAGGTTTGGGGCTTATTCACATAAACTTTGTCTTTGAGATAGCCCCACAAGAAAAAATCCGGTGCAGTCAAATCTGGCGATCATGGTGGCCATCCCAAATCGCCGTTTTTAGAAATTATCCGATTTGGAAATTGTTGTCTTAATAAGTCCATCGTTGCACGGGCTGTATGAGCTGTTGCACCATCTTGTTGAAACCATATATTGGCGTTTGGTGGAAATTGCGGAAATAAAAAATTTTGTAGCATTACTCTGTAACGTTCTCCATTTATTGTTTCACATACACCTTGATCGTTTTCACAAAAAAAGGACCGTAAACTTTTTGGGCGGTAATGCCACACCAAACGGTAACACGAATTGCGTGTAAAGATTTCTGATGAAGATTTTTGGGATTTTGGGATCCCTAAAATCTGTTTGTTTTGTTTATTTACGAAACCGTTCAAGTGAAAATGCACTTCGTCGGTCATCATTAAATTTGACAAAAAATTTTCATTTTGATCAACGAGATTTAAAACTGCTCTAGCATATTCCAAGCGCAATACGAAGTCCTCAGGATTTAGTTTTTGGACTACTTGGATTTTGTAAGGGAAGAGGTGCAAATCGTGTTTTAAAATTCGCCGAAGAGTGCGGTCAGAAATCTGCAACTGGGAAGATCGTCTTCTCGTTGATGTCTGCGGATTTTCTTCGACGCTCTGTCGCACAGCATCAATATTTTCGGCCGATCTGCCAGTTCGAGGTCTGCCCGTACGTCTTGAATCTCCGACAGTCCCATATTCAGCAAAATTATTCACCAACGAACGAATGGTTGGACCCGTTGGAGCAGTTCTTACACCATAAAATCTTCTGTATGCACGTTGAGTATTAATTATCGAACGATGATTTTTAATGAATAGAAAAACAATCTTAGTTCTTTGCGCAATTGTATAGCGTTCCATTTTTAAATATTCTCCCAAGTTTAATTTCTGAAATAGGAAAAAAGAAAAAGTTAAATACTCGCAAGCAAAGAAGTTACAATTGTTTTACATCATATAGTAACTTTAGCCGCACCCTGTAGTAGCAATTAAAAAAAAAATTAAATGTTTATTGTAATGTAATACCTTATTTGTGCAATTGCTTAAAAAATGTTTAGTGTGTCGTTTACTTCGTAATTTGATTTTTGACTTACAGTATTTTATAGTATTTTAGGTGTGCAAAAAAAAAATATTGTGACGTAATTATAGTACATTTGTTTTATAATATATATTTATTTATGCATTTCTTTGTATTTTTTTTATATATCTTACTTAAATAAATTCTATGAAAGGGTTTTGTATGATTGTTAATTTTAATGACATAATTTTATTTTAGATTTCGATTTTCTCATTTGTTTATGTTATGTTTGTTAAAAAAAAAGAAGTTTATTTTCATATTAAAATTTTGGTGTTTTGTTTACAATTTCTTATTATATTTCTTTAGTAAATTCTTATGTACAGTTTTTTTTATCTTTAATTTTTATTGTGACATTTAAATCGTCGATATTAATAATTTTCTACTGTAATTTTATATGTGCAGTTAAGAAAGTATAAACTGTTGAGCTTCCTTTTTTATTAAAATACTAGAGCATGTTGTTTTTCTTCAGTCTTGATTATGACTGTCCTTTTGTTCAAAAAAATCAATTCTTATATATTTATTTTACATTGATATGGTTGAGTAGAATTTACTCAATACTTAGCACTAAAAATGTATGTTTATGTTGTGTTGGTGATTTTTAGTATTTTTGTCTTTCGTCAAATGGTCAGTTCGTCAAAACGTCGCAGTCAAACAATGCATCGATCATTCATACACAATTTGGTGTAATGTTACACAAATTGGTGATACGCTAAAACAAATAAGTCCAAAGTTAGTCAACTCAAAATTTTTCAATTTTCACTTTTTGCAAGAAAACGATACGCAGTGGTCATATCTATCTTACATGGGTTTTTCCAGTCTTTCGCAAAAAAAAAACGTTGTAACCCTCTTTGTGTTATAAGAGTATCTTCTTTAGAATCCACTAAAAAGATATATTTTGAGTTGCACCCAAAAAACTTGTTATTTTTGATGATCACTGAAAAAATACAAAAACAACTACTGTTGTATACTTGTTATTCGCAATTCTTTAAAATGAAACAACTGTTTTTAAATTTTATAGTAAAGAGCTGTATGCAGCTTACTAAGGAATCAAAAACTTCTTATAAAAAAACGCTTCAGAAATGCTTAGGGAATTTTTCTGTGTAAAAATTTCTGTTGTTAGTCTGCAGCTTTTTAAAAAAGTAGCATTGTTTTTACTACTTTTTTATACGTAAATTAAGTTAGGCAACCCAGGCTTCGAGCAGGAATATCAAATTTTTCGTTCTTTCTGAACGGAATTTTGACAGGAGAGGTAGGCATAAACAAAATGTAATAAGCTCAAAAAATTAGAAGTTCTTTTTCAGTTGCAAACATGGTTGTTTTCAATTTCAATTTCACAATTCTTAATAATTGACAGAAAACAGCTGATTGCTACGGTTGCACTGAAAGGTACTTTTGTGCTTTTTTTTCTTTAAGAAATATATGAAAATTTTCTCCTAAGATTCCTTACCAAGCTGCATACAGCTCTTAAGTATTAAAAAAAACCGTTTTTTGCCTCAACTGAAAATTTTTAAATTTTGAGTTGACTCACTTTAGATGTACAGGTGCGATATGTGTTTGCGTTCTACATTCTTTCAGTATCAAACGTACAAACATACATTTTGTAAACCAGACTCAATCGTCAACACAAACATACATACGTATTTGTGTACTTGTGAATCATTGATCTGGGCTTACACTTGACCCTATGTTCACGAGTACACTACACCCTCGCCGTTCAAGAAAATCATACAATTTTATTTATAAACTTGGATGATTTTTTAACAATATAACGGAGCATAGTGTAAAATTATCAAGTAAGTATAATATTTTTAAATGTTTATATTGCAAAATAATTAGTTATAGTTTCCGTAAAAATGGTATTTGTATATCTTAGTTATTAAATGTCCATTAGTATATAATTTTTTTCTTGAAAAATGGTTTTCATTTATATTTTATAATACTTAAATTACTAACATTTTAAAATTATTACCTGTTTTCAACAAAACGTTCGTTATCTAAATATTCTGTATTATATAAGTTAATGACACAAAAGTTGAAACGCTACCTCTGTCACAATAAATATTGTGTTTCGAATTTAATATTTTCTGCTGACACTATATCTGCAGTAAGTAGAACGAAATAAAACAAAAGAAATAAATTTGATGACTGTTGCTTGATTTAAAAATAAGAAAACTTGTTTATTAAAAATATAATTTAATTCAATTCTGATTTTAAAGCAGAAAGTCTTAATTTTATTATTATGAAAAATAAAGTGATTTATAAATAAAAATACTTTTCGTGTTCTATTATTATGTTATAACAAAGTAAAGTATAACTGGCGCCCGGGCAAAAAAGAAAAAGGATACCTCTACTCAGGCCCAGGAAGAGGGGGGGTCAGGAGGGTCGTTTGACATGGGCCTCTTAGTTCAGGGGGCCTCCAAACAACACTACATATTTGAAACAATACAAAACGATTAAAAAGTTTATTTCACACTTTTACGTAGGGCACAAAAAAAAAATCTTAAAATTAAAATTTTCAAATGTAAAATAGGAAATCGTAGTAGGCGTTGAAATTTTTAAATAAAAAATAAAAAATCGTAGTAGGCTTTGAGTTGTTACATGAGTTCAAATTTGTATAATAAAAGTTTATTAAGTACTTAGTGGTCTATCTTGGAGGTGGTTAAACCTTAAAAATATTGTTATAGTGTTTTGTTCTATTCATTATTAAAGTGTTATTGAATTTTATAACTGAATTCTTTAAACTTCCAAAAATTAAAATAACTGGTAATATTTTTTGTGTCTTTGATTATTGATAATAAATAAAAATATATATACTAGGTAGGTAATTAAAACATGAAGAGATCTTTTGAAAGTGGCGCCAGCAAAAGGCAAAATAAAAAACTTAAGGAGTCAGCTATTAAAAGTTTAAAACCGATTTCAAATTTTTTTAATAAGGATTCATCAAATCAACCAGAAAGACCTTCAACATTTAATACAGAAAAATCCACAGTTGAATTTGCAGTAAGCGATACGGTTATCGAAATGGAGGAACTGAATGAAAATACTGTTGAAATTGAGAGTATTGAAATTGTAACCACAGTGCGAGAGGATGTAGTTAGTGCAATGGAATTACCAGATGAAAATGATCAATTGAGGACCGTGCAAACGGAAGGTGAAGAAATTGAAGTAAATCTATTGAATACTGAAACATTAAAGTGTACGGATATTGGAGTGCTTGATAAAAATAATCAGGCGCAAATGAAATCATTTATGAAAATTACTCGGTTTGAAATCCCAAAAAATATTTCGAAAGACGCAACCAACCGTGGATTTCCATATCGTTTACTTTCAAAAAAACTTGCAAATGGAGAATCGTGTGAAAGAGATTGATATGCTGGAGCGTCCAAAACCAATCAATTTATTGTGCTCCATGTTACATTTTAAACAACAACACGCATTTCTCATATTTAATAGATAAATTGGGATACAACATAAAAAATGGTTGGAAGAAGTTAAATGACCGGATAAAATCTCACGAGAATTCTATTTTACACAAGGAAATGTATATTTCATGGAAAAATGCGCAAAAAGCTGCTTTAGCTATTCGTGGATTAGATAACTTTCTGGTAAAAGAACTAAAAAATGAAGTTACATATTGGAAAAAGCTGTTGGAGCGTTTTCTTGATGTAATATTTTTTCTCTCCGAGAGAGGACTAGCTTTTTTTGGATGTAATCAGCGTATTGGAAACCCAAATAATGGAAATTTTCTTGGCTTAGTTGAACTTTTAAGTAAATATGATCCGATATTATCAGAGCATGTTACAAAAGTTAGAGCATCACAAGAAGAAAAAAAAGATTGCAAGTTCATTATCTTTCAAATAAAATTCAAAACGAGTTTATCGACCTATGCGGCTCATTTGTTCAAAGAAAAATTATTGATGAAATTAATAACGCTAAGTATTTTTCTATTATTGCTGATGCAACTCCAGATACATCTCATAAGGAGCAAACAACTTTGATTATTCGTTATGTTAAATTAAGTGAATTGGATTTTTCAATTGAAGAACGCTTTCTATGTTTTGATGATTTTTCGGAAAAAACCGGCAAAGAAATTGCTGGTCGCTTATTAAGTCTCTTAAAACATTTAACCTTGAATTTTCAGAACTGTGTGGGGCAAGGATATGATAATGGTGCTAATCTAGCTGGAAAATATAACGGCGTACAAGCACTCCATTTGCTCGAAAATTCAAATTGCACGTTCAGCAGCTGCGGCAATCATACTTTAAATCTTGTTGGAGCTGACTCAGCAGAATGCTGTAAAGAAGCAATAACATACTTCGGAACCATTCAACAAGTATATAATTTTTTTAGTAGTAGTCCAAAAAGATGGGAGGTTTTAAAATTTCTTTACACAACATTTCAAAAACTAGATGGTCTGGTTTTGGTTTTATTGCATCAAACAAATCTAATTCTCCAAGCGCAGAAATCAACATTGACAACGGAAAAAATTAATATTGACAAACTTATTGAAGATATAAAGGAAATTAAAAATGCATGGTCTTCGATTCTTTCCGAGTCAAAGCAAATAGCAGCAGCTAATGAAACTGTTACAGAATTTACAACAAATCGACGAATAAAAGATCAAGTATCTGCACAAGTATATTTTCACAACGACATTTTTAACAAGATCATTGAATCATTAATAGATGGACTTACGCGAAGATTTAAAGCTGTTTCCTCTATATGCAACTTATTTGAAGTTCTATGGAATTTTGATAAGATGGATGAGAAGAGCTTAATTGCAGCAGCAATTATTTTGCAGAAAAAGTATAAAAATCAAATTAATGAAGAAATTGTAGAAGAATTTAAATTTCTAAAAAGAGTGTATAAATACAATTTCAAAGGCTGCACGAAACCGTGTGAACTTTTAAAAGAAATAATTGAAATGGGTTTTCTAAATATATATCCAAATATTGCTATTGCTCTAAGAATATCTTTAACATTGCCAGTTAGCGTAGCAGAGGCAGAAAGGAGTCTCAGCGTACTCAAACGAATAAAAAATTATTTAAGAGCAACAATGGTGCAGGCGACACTAAATATTAATTGGGATATTGCAAAAAATGTGGACTATTCCGAACTAATAGCTTCATTTGCAGCTCTAAAGGCCCGAAAAGCTTTATTTAAATTTTTTTTTCATTATATTTCATTTTGTATTTTTTTATTTCCTTATATTTTGTTTTTTTTTTATATATTTTGAATGATGAACTATAAATTTTTTAATTTAATAAATTTTTTTACCAAAACAACAGTTTTTTTAATTATATAGAGGGCCACGTATGTTTCTTGACCCGGGCCACCAAGTGGCTATAACAGGCTCTGCCTCTACTCCAGCCGACCTTAAGATCTCAAGTAGCTCATCAACGCTGGACACCACATCGTCGTTGGATTTATCAAGACAGCGACTGCTACGAGTGATATAGTGGAAGACCACAAGTAGTCAACAGGACAAAAGTGAACAATCCGAAGCTATCAGTGGTAAAACATGTGGGGTATCATCATATTAATTTACATAAGTTGTTTAAGAATATTTTTACACATATTGCAAAATAAAAAGCAATGAGAATTTTTAAACAAAAGCATTAATAAGTGAACAAACGATTAGTAAATTTTGTTATTTAAGAATATTTTTACACATATTGCAAAATAAAAACCGATGAGAATTTTTAAACAATTTTCTTTTGTTAACTTAAACAAAAATTAGTTTGAAAAATAAAAAAAACAAAAAGAAATCATAGGAGTCGTATAACACTTCATTATGGTGACAAACGTGATTTAGGTACACTAGGGTACCAAAGGCCTTCGCTAATTCAGGGCGGTAATTCTATACAAGGCTTCTATAAGGAAGTCTTTACCCACCTTTCATTGATATTAAATAAAACTGGTTGCATGGATATAGGCAGGGAATCAACTATATTATTGACACAAACCTATCACGATAGAGCCCTCGTCACTTTCATAAGGGGTCTCAACGGAGACTTACCTAAACTGTTAGGAATCCGCGAACCCTCAGACTTACCACAAGCATTGCATTTATGCTTAATGTTAGAAAATCAAAACTATAGGGGAGAATACGCATATAACCACCATAATATTAGGCCACGAAGAGAATTGCTACCATCTCCACCGAAAAGAAATATTAACTTAAATAGAGTACCATTTTACCCTGAACTTACTTTACAACAACCCAGTAGCGCAAGACAATAGGACATATTTCAATACCGAAATAATCAAAGGTCATATCAACAACCTTCTTTTAATCAAAATTTTCAATTATGCAATCAACCCCGACAACACTTCCAATCACAAAGCCCATATTTTCAACAAAATTTTATACCACCAAGACCCACAGCCCCAAAACCACAAAGACCTGAACCAATGGACGTCGATAATTCTATTTAGTCCAGGAATATTAATTATCAAAATAACCTCGTCAAACGAATAAATTTTACGGCAAAAGGCCTATGCCTCAATCTCTAAACACACCGATGCCACATAATAAATTGCAGACAAATTTTCACATAGGAGTCAATGAGGAACTTCTTTCTGATAATGGTTTTTCCGACTAAAATTACAATTCCAATAGTCACGAAATTAATTACCAACAGATAATGCAAGAGGAAGGTCTTAAGGATTACATGCGAGATTATTCACAACAAAACGTGAACGGGAAAATGGTAATGCGGAAGATTTATCAGACATCCATTTTTAGGTTAGCGCATTCTTCGCTTCCGTACTTTAAATGTAAAGTGAAGAATGGTCAAATATTAAAAATATAAATTGATACAGGCTCTAATAAAAATTATATTAAACCTTCTCTTGTAACCAACCCAATTCAAAATGATAAACCTTTTTTTATCGCGAATTCTATATCAGGCAACATAAAAATCACACACCACATTCTAGCGAATCTTTTCAAATTACCGAATCATGAAATAAAATTTTATATTCTACCGTCGTTGAAATCTTTTCATGGCATTCTCGGTCATGATAGCTTGGAGGAACTGAATGAAATAATCCAAATAAAGGAACAGTACATGTTAATAGATAATGTGAGGAGAATTAAAATTTATCAATTATCAATTTATTTATCGATAAATAAAATTTAACTTAGAACCGACCACTTGAGCAAAACCCAAATAATGAAACTGGAAAAGGCAATTCAGACGTATCCTAATTTGTTAACGGAACCAAATCATACACCAAACCTACACTTCTCGTGTTAAGGGAGAGATTAAGACAACCACTAATTCACCAGTTTATTCGAAGTCTTATCCCTATCTTATGGCACTAAAAAGTGAAATAGAAAAACAAATAGTTGAACTTTTGAACGATTCAACCATCAAAATCACCATACAATGCACCTGTTTCGATCGTTCCAAAGAAAATGGATGCATCAGGAGAGAAGAAATATAGAATGGTAATAGACTATAGAAAATTGAACTCGGTTACCGTGCTCGATCGTTATCCTATTCCAGAAATAAATGAAGTCTTATCGAACCTTGGCGAAAATAAATACTTTTCTGTTATAGGTTTAAAGAGCGGTTTCCATCAGATTCCCTTGAAAGAATGTGATGTTGAAAAAACTGCGTTTTCTCTTACTAACTGAAAATTTGAATTTGTACGACTTCCTTTTGAACTAAGAAATTCTCCTTCAATTTTCCAACGCACACTACATGACGTTTAGAGAGAACATATAGGGAAAATATGTTATGTCTACTTAGATGACATAATTGTATTTGGCAAAGACGAAAACGACCACTTTCAAAATTTGATTAAAATTCTCCAAACACTGGAGTCGGCAAACTTTAAAGTTCAATTGTGAATTTGTAAAACAACAAATAGAATTTTTAGGATTTATCGTAGGCATTAATGGTATTAGAACCAACCCTGTAAAGGTAAACGCAATAGATAATATACCTCCACCCAGGACCTTGAGGGATTTGAGAAGTTTCCTTGGTATGTCAGGATATTACCGTCGTTTCACAAGGGACTATGCGAAACTAGCTAAACCGATGACATCCCTTTTAAGAGGGGAGGATGGATGCGTTTCAAAAAACGTATCCAAAAATAAAAACATATTTTTAAATCAAGATGCAATAGACTCCTTCCGTAAATTAAAAAATTCACTGACCTCAGAAGATATTATTCTTTCACACCCGTACTTTAGAAAAGACTTTGATTTGACAACAGATGCTTTTGAGTACGCAATTGGAGCCGTCTTGTCACAAGACGGTAAACCAATAATATTTCTTCAAGAACATTGAATAAAGCGGAAGAAAACTACGCCACAAATGAGAAGGAAATGCTAGCGATAATTTGGGCACTTACCACGTTAAAAAACTATTTGTATGGATCAAGAAAAATAAATATTTTCACGGACCATCAACCACTTACAATGGAAAATGAAAAGATGGAAAGCCATCTTAGAAGAGTATAACTACGAACTAAAATACCAACCAGGCAAAACCAATATGGTCGCCGATGCATTGTCTAAACCCCCACAAATAAATTCCATGACAGCAACTCAGCATAGTTCTGAAAGTTCTTCGCAAAACTTAATACCAGAATGTCCCATAAATTAATTTTAGCATTCGGTGTCCCTAATTCAATAGTGATAGATAATGAGAAATCTCTAAATTATGCTACCATAACATTTTTGCTTAAAGATCAATTTGGAATAGATATTTATACTAGGCCCCCATATTGCAAAAGATTAGGATCAAAACTGTCTCCTCGTTATAGAGAAGAGATATTAAAGCAATATAGAAATACTATGATTTTAACTAATTCAGGAAAGATAGTCCATAAGAGCAATATTAAAAAGTAAATTATTTAACAGGATCCAGTTAATCTGTATTGGGGCAGATATCGAGATAGTTGACTATTCGTCCTCCCACATAATCACTATCGATAAGGGAATAGCGAAAATACAACAGGGAACGTTCACAATAATTCACGTGATAAGGATTAAAGAGTATGAGGAATTCATAGACAGTGTGCAAACATTCATTGACCAGAACATCCAACATAACCCACAACATATATCCACTCCTTATCCATGAATTGAGACAAACAGCTAAAATCCTAGAAGAACTTACACCTAGTACTAATGACCGCCAGAAGAGATCCATAGATGCTATTGGCACTGTATGGAAATACATAGCAGGAAGTCCTGATCATAACGGCTTCCAAATATTAGCTAGTAATATTGTTGACTTGAATAACAATAATAATAAGCAAGTCTTCATAAATGAAGTATTCAATAAAAGATTAAACAATTTAACTGAAATTTTTCAGATAATGGCAAATCAAATAAGAAAAAATGATGTTTATATTGAAAACGAAATTGTAATTAATTTGCAAAATAGAATAAGACTAGTTTAAGAAGAATTAGTAAATATTGAACGCGCCATTTTATGGGCAAGAATACAAATTGTAAACCCACTTATATGGAGTAAAAAGGAAATTAAAATTGCCATGGAAACATTAGTAGAAGAAAACATTAAATTTTCAAGCCCAGAAGAGGCATTAGAATTTTCAAAAATATCAATAATAAATAATAATAGAAAGGAAATATTTTATTTGATTAAAATCCCATTAACAGAAATTGAAAATTATAAAAAACATGGTTATAAGGCCAGTAAAAAGAAAAAAATAAAGTAATACATTCAGATTTTAAGGAAATTCTATTTAATAAAAAGGAAATGTTTGCTATAAAAGAAAAATGTAAAGATTATAATAATGTTACCATTTGTAATGAAGAAGATATAATTAACATAACAGAAAATGATTGTATTCCTAAGTTAATTAATAATTTAAATTCATCCAGTATCTTAAGCAATAGTCATCATATCCCTTTAGCCGAAGAAATAGACTCGGGAGCAATACTTTTAAATGATTATAATGGCTCAGTTTTTGAAAACAAAAAAAAAAAAAACATAATATTTCGGGAACATTTTTAATTAGATTCCATAATACAACTGGTAAAGTTGGAAATAGAACTTTTAGCAACTGGCAAGCTTCACTCTTGCAAACCATGCCAGCTGTGATGCAACCTACTCTCTTTGAAAAAAGTCGAATTAATCTTTTATCTCTCCAGACACTTAACGAACTCCAAATCAATAATACGGACGTTATCACAACTGTGAAAAAACGTCTTTTAATCGGAGAATGGACAATCTCTGGAATGTTTTTGATTATTGTTATTGCAATTATTTTTCTTAAAATCTTTACGAAAACGGTAGAGAGAATTGTAGTATGGCAACCTCAGGTACCTAAAGTGGAGAAACCATTTGAGATGTATAACTTACCACAAACCACGAATGTTACTTTCACCGCTCCAGAGAAACCTCCAAGGTTACATAAAATTCCACTCTTTTAAAGAAACGATGGAGGACACTCGATTTAAAGGGGGAAAAGTTAACGACACAAAAGTTGTCAACATTTTTTTTTATTAATTTGCAACGGCCGGTACGCTACCTCTGTCACAATAAATATTGTGTTTCGAATTTAATATTTTCTGCTGACACTATGTCTGCAGTAAGTAGAACGAAATAAAACAAAAGAAATAAATTTGATGACTGTTGCTTGATTTAAAAATAAGAAAACTTGTTTATTAAAAATATAATTTAATTAAATTCTGATTTTAAAGCAGAACAGTCTTAGTTTTATTATTATGAAAAATAAAGTGATATATAAATAAAAAATACTTTTCGGGTTCTATTATTATGTTATAACAAAGTAAAGTATAACTTATATAATTGTATTCAGCTTATACAAAGTTTGTTTATTATAGTCTTAATACTGATATTGTAACATTGTCATTTATTTATTTTTATTGTATTTTTTCAATAAGTTCATATGTACGAGTTTTGATTTGTTGTTAATTCTTATTTCTACATTTACATTCTCAATACCAATGACTTCATATGGACCTTGGTATTGTGATTCATTTTTCTTCCTATTTTCTATTTTTAGAAAAACTAAATCTCCTAATTTTGTTATTTTTTATTTAAATAAAAAATCTTATTTTCGATATTTATCATTTTAATGATTGAGTTTGAAATTATTCAGCCTCAAGATCAAACGTTTAAACTTCAAATAAAGCAAAGACATTGGCACATTGAAAAAATAACTTCAGCCGTATAACTACGACAAGTAAGAAAGAGACAACATGACATAATAACAAATAATACTGGGTTTAACTAGAACACTCTTTGGTTTCAATTTCAAAATAAAATAAAAATAAAATAAAAAACACTGCACTGAACAACTTTAACAACAAAATAATAAAAGTGAAAATAAAAACCACAAAACAAAGCTGTGATCTCAAAAAATAATTAAAATTGTGTTGAATGAAGAACAAAATATTGAAAAGAAAAGAAATATATTTTTAACATAAAATAAAAAATTCGTTTGAAATATTTAACGAAATAACATAAATAGTTTAAAATATATCAGCAACGACAATAGATTGCTGAACGGGAAGAGAGAAGAAAAAATTCAGGAAACAACCAATATTTTTTGATAATCTTGGAACGCGTGCATAAATCAAAATTAAATAAAGAGCCTTAGATTATTTTCTAAAAAATTATTCATCAAAAGGCAATACAAGGTGCTTTATGTAGTGATTTCCATAATTGAATTTCATTAAGGGTACTCAGCAGACTGCAGTGCAGCATTTCAATTCACTTGCAAGACCAGCAAGATTGCAACATTCATAACTGCAAGCAGAGGCAAGGCGAAGAAACATAGGAAAAATCCAGCCATTTTTGAATTTCTTAGCCAGTTCAATTTTGAATTCGAATAAAGAAAACCGCGTCAAACCATCTTGGTGTCTGAAGCATTTTTAAAAAACAAAATTAATAAGTGACAATTTTAACTGGCGCCCGAAGCAAAATAAGCACTCCTTTTCTGCAAAAGCCCTCAAGTAGTGCAGCAGAAAGGAATGCGCGGTAGTGAAACCGGGATACACTAAAAAATTAAAAATAGTCATCATCGGGATAAGATGCCCTAGTAGCTTGGACAAGCAAACGGGAGACATCAAGTGTCAGCCTACCGGGGGCTAAAAAATAAAAAGAAATAAAATAAAACACAGAAAGTGATAATGTGCAGAAAAGTACATTGAACAATGGCTGGAAGTGATCCTTGATACCGAAAAATAAAAATTAAAACACAAAAAGTGGCAATGTGCGAAAAATTAAAATCGAAGAACGATTGGAAGTGATTATTGAACTGTACACAATAAAAGAAAAAAACCGGGAAAAATTAAGGAAACTGATAACGGAGATTACGCGTATTAAAAGAAAGGCAAAAGCTCTTCATAAAAAAAATATGAAAAATCGAGAAAAGGAATTAGAATATAACTAAATCAGAGAAATAACTTTTAAAAAAAGAAACTTTAAATAAAATATAAAATAGATCAAAAATAAAACTTTAAATTTAAAATAAAAAAGTGGAAACTCTAAAGACAAATTTTATCAAAAATAAAACTTTAAATTTAAAATATAAAAAAACACTCTGAAGTAAATATTTTCTTTAATTAAAAATAAATTTCTCAACTAAAAATAACTTAAATATATTTTCCAAAAATAAAAGGAAATTTAAATTTTAAAACAACAAAATTACCTATCAACAATCATCTGTCAACTTTAACCCGGTGCCAACAAAGAAAGAAGATAAACGCAGCAACATCCACAACAAAGGAAAATATTAAATCAACAAATCGCCTATCAACAATCCTCTTTAACTATCTGTCATCATAATTAGAGATCAATGAAAAACCAAGCAACATTCAGAACAAAGGAAAATATTAAATCATCTTTAACCATCTGCCATCTTAACCAGAGATCAACTAAAAACTCAGCGATATCCAGAAAAAAGGTAGATTAAAAAGTAAGCTAACTAAAGTCTAAAATATGTAATATTTATTTTATTCATTAAAAAAAATAAAAAAAGTCTAATAGTAGAATTTCAAAATTTAAAACAAATCATTAACTATTTAGAAATAAAATTAGAATACAATATATTTTAAAGAAAGTTTTACATAAAAATTAAATATGTCCAACCCTGAAAACCTATTGCGACTTCCTGTCCTTCCCCCAGGTAATAACCGTCCCCCTAACGCACAACTAAGTTCAGAAGATTTGAACTTTTTGATAACAAATATAGCTACAGACATCTTTAGGCGACAGGGACCGGAATTAGTTCAGGCGACCCTTAATCCAGGCCCAAATATAATTAGGGACCAGACCATTAATGAAGAATATATAAATGATCTAGAAGACCTCGATAAAACTCCTGACATAGTAAAATGTCTACGTGAGTTCTCAGGAAGACAAGGCGAATTCAACTCGTGGAGGAAAAGCGTTGAACGAGTTTTGCAAATCTACGAGAATACGGAAGCTACACCTAGGTATTATGGTATTTTAAATATTATTAGAAAAAAAACAGTCGGAGAGGCAGACATAGCTCTCGAATCCTATGACACGCCCCCTAGACTGGACAGCTATCTGTAAATATTTGTCATTACATTATGCCGACAAAAGAGACTTAACTACTCTTGAATATCAAATGACCTCGCTAATACAGGACAGATCCTCGGTACAAGATTTCTGTCAGCGAGTATATAAACATCTATCACTTATATTGAACAAGCTTGGAAGCTTAGATGCATCAGATGAATCTGTGTACTCAGACATATAAGGACAAGGCCCTTGACACCTTCATACGAGGACTAAATGGTGACTTACCTAAGCTCCTTGATATAAGAGAACCTTCAGACCTACCCCAAGCTCTTCATCTATGCCAAGAACTCGAAAACCAAACATACCGAGCAAACTATACTCTCAATACTAATTCTAGTGCAAGAAGAGACTATTTTTATTCACAACCCCCTCCAATATCACCACGTTATTTCCAACAACCCCAATATAACCGATATCATCAACCTCATCGTCAACATCCGATGACGTTCTACCCACAGCTCGCTCACGTGCCGCAAACACCACGTGAACATTTTCAAACCATTAACCCTCAACAAAATCATAAATCTTACGCTAATTGTACAGAACATCCAACTATTCCCCAAGGCCCTAGGCCACAGTCCAGGCCAGAACCAATGGAAGTCGACGAAAGTCTTCGTACTAAGAGAATCGAATATATGAATAGACCTTCAACTAGTTATCGTAGGGAGAGACCACCGACTTCTGTCAATCAACCTCAACGCAAAATCGCACGCAACTTTCACATAGATTCAGAACATCCACAATACGAAGCATGCCAAACAGAAAAGGACGAACAAGTAGAACAAACCTTGGACGATTACTTAACCTCCACACAGGAACCCCCAATACTTGACAGCGAATATCCATTTTTTAGGATGACGAGCTCTTCGTTGCCCTACATGGAATTCAAAACGAAGAGCGGCGATACTCTAGAAATGCTGATCGATACAGGTTCGACCAAAAATTATATACAACCACAATTCATTAAAAACCCCCTGGTAAACGAAAGAAGCCTGTGGGAAAGAAGCCTGATTCAGCAGGCAATAAACAATATAGGATGGTGATAGGCTACAGGAAACTCAACTAAGTAACTATTTCAGATAGTCTCCCATACCCGAAATAAACTTGGTTACGTCCCAACTGGGTGAAAATTCTTTTTTCCGAAATCGATCTTAGAAGCGGATTCCACCAGATTTCGTTGAAAGCTTCTGATTATGAAAAAACAGCATTTTCTGTTTGCAATGGCAAATTTGAATTTACTCGCCTAACTTTTGGCCTCAAAAACTCCCCATTGATTTTTCAAAGAGCGCTTGACGACATACTACATGACATATTGGAAAGATTTGCTACGTCTATATTGACGATAATATTATCTTCAGCAGAACGGAGCACGAACACTTGGACAACATTCAGACAATTTCAGAACGTTGGAAGACGCCAACTTGAAAGTACAGTCGGATAGATGTAAATTCCTACAGAGGGAAGTCGAGTTCTTGGGACATATTATTTGTGCAGAAGGAATAAAAACGAACCCGACGAAAGTAAAAGCAATAGCTAACTTTCCCGATCCTAAAACTTTGAAAGAACTTCGATAATTTTTAGGCCTATCAGGATACTATCGAAGATTTGTGAGGGATTACGCAAAATTAGTCCAGCCCCTGACAACACCCTTAAGAGGGGAAGTAGGACAAATATCGAAAAGAAAATCTTCCCTTGTCACGATGAAATTAAGCCCCGAAGCTAAAGAGGCATTTGACAAAATTAAGACCTCATTAGTGTCAGAGGACATAATTTTAACATAACCTGATTTTCAGGCAGTCTTATCCCAGAACGGTAAACTTATTTCGTTTATTTCAAGAACACTAAGCAAGGCAGAAGAACATTACGCTTCCAATGAGAAAGAGCTTCTTGCAATCATCTGGGCACTTAACTCGTTCAGAAATTATCTGTATGGCTCGGTAAAGATAAAAATTTATACTGATCATCAGCCACTCATCTACGCTTTGAGCAATAGGAATAATAATAGTAAGATGAAGCGCTGGAAAGCCATTCCTGAGGAGTACGACTACGAACTCTTCTATAAGCCAGGGAAGACAAATCTCGTGGCTGGTGCATTCTCAAGAATACATCAGGAAACCGACATTCAACGAACAGCGCTGATAGCTCATCTCACAATTTAATAATTCACGTAGATGCCCCTATTAATGCATTCAAAAATCAAATCTTCCTCGATATGGACCCAATGCCAAAATATAAATTCGAAATCGTGTTTCCTACTTATCATAGGCATACTATATCGCAACCCTATCATAATGAGGAGAATTTGGTTCCTATCTTGAAAAAATATCTGTGTCCATCAATTTTAAACTGCTTTAATCCATCCATCCGTCCATCAATTTTAAACTGCTGAATCAGTTATAGGAGCAATACAGGAAATATATCTGGAACATTTTCGAAACTGAAAAATAAGATTTTCCAATAGACAAGTAAGAGATATCAGGAATGAACAGGAGCAGGAGGAAATTATTTTAAATATTCATAAACGAGCACATAGGAGCGCAAGGGAGAATAAATTGCAAATATAAGAAAACAGCTAATTCCCAGCAATGACAAGGAAAATTAAGAATCTCATAAATCTGCAAGGAAAATAAATATGATCGCCAAATTCAGGCTACACCTATCCCGCAGTATCCAGGCCAAATAGTTCATTTGGACATATTTATCGTTGGAAAAGAACTGGTTCTCACGGCAATCGACAAGTTTTCCAAATATGCCACGGCAAATTCTATAAAATCCAAGGCAGCCGCGGACATAAGACGACCTTTAAGGGATATTCTCTTTTCACTCATACCTGAAACACTAGTGATGGATAATTAGAAATTTTTAAGTTCAGAGTCTATCAAATTCAGGATTGAGAACGAATTCGGAATACAGATTTTCCGAACCGCTGCTTATACAAGCTGCTCCAACGGACAAGTGGAACGATTTCATTCCACTTTGCAGGAAATTATGCGTTGTCTGCAAACACATCGGTCGTTTCAGGAACTTTTGGATAGGGGCGTAAAGGAATATAATCTTTCAATTCACACTGTCACGGGAAGATGACCAATGGAAACATTTTTCGGCAGACGTGTAAGTACTGACCGCAGAAATCTAGATAGGGATAGGCAAGAAACAATCAGAAAACTTTCTGAAAAACAGCAAAATGACCTTGCTTATCATAACGCAAATAGATCACCGCCAAGGAAATATAAAGAAGGAGAGGAAATCATTGTGAATATAAATAGGAGACTGGGAAACAAATTGTCAGCAAAATATAAAAAGGAAATAGCAGCTCAGAATTACAATACGACACTTAAAACTAGGGAAGGTAGAATTGTTCACAAGAACAATATTAAACAATCTTAAAGTATACATCTATGTAACAAGTTAACGTTCTTCTTGCAGGACAAAATATGAGGATTCCACTGACAGTCTTTGTGTGGGTACTGTAAGCGAATGCCCAACAATACGACGTACAAGACCTAACTAACAACAATGGATACATACCTATTGAAACAGGAGAACTAAAGACCATTAACCACTACGACAAGATCCAGCATATCATAAACTAGACGATTTACGAGAAAACGATGTCACTGATTTCCGACAATATTGGGACATTGAACGCAACTAAATTTGAGGACAAGCAGCTTCTGGTTACAATAAATAAGAACTTTATTCTACTGAACACGAGAATAGGTAATCTACATATCCACTCTAGACCAAAACGGGGACTTTCCAACGTCTTAGGGAAAGGCTTAAAATATATTGCAGGCTCAATGGACGATGACGACGAAAAGGAAATAAGGGACACGATAGCCAGATTACGCGACAGCGAACGGAATACCAATAATACAGTAAATGACTTAACTTTCGTAAACAATTTTATAACAGAACAAATTGATAATATCACGAGACATATGAAGAAACAACAAATCATCATCAGTAATTACATTAATCAGTTTAAAGACGAGACGCAGAACAGAATTAAAATACTAGAGGACGAGGTACAATTTATATAACAGACATACAAAATTAACAATGACATATTACTTTTAAAAATTCATATTGAAGATATGGGACGAATCATATTTTCTTGCAAATTAGGTGTCATTCCCGCTGGCATTTTAACGCAAAGGAAGCTTGTTTTGATTACAGATTTTGCATACAATAGCATTCATACCCCGATTTTTCTCTAATATCCTATCCATAATAAAATTTGAACCTTTGCCAAATATCTCCAATAAATCAGTAGTTCTAAAGTCATCAGGAATACTATCAGATGGCGATAATAATATTTATGATATTAACGTAAAGAATAATTTGGAAAAAAACTTAATTATTCTAGAGAATAAATATATCAATAATATTCTAAAATTTAAAAAGCACAATGTGAACTAGAAAATTCTGAGAAAATTGCTGTAACGGAAATTGTTCAAGGAACTATTATATTTAAGAATTTTGAAGGAAATATAACTCATGATTGCAGTAAATACAGAAGAAAACAAAAAGGAACATTCCTTATAAAATTTGAGAATTGTAAAATCAATGTATTAAATAAAACCTATACCAATGTTAATTTGAAAATTTATGATATACTTGTCTCACCCAATCTAATTACAAAAATCAAGGAAAATAACACTGTGGAGCAAATTCAAGTTAGGTCGATTCTGAGAGAGTGAGAGTGAATATAGAGGCTGAATTAGAAGACCCGTATCGCGGCGTTTGTTTATGTTAGTTCGAATTTTTTTTCAATCGACCTTCGAAATTTGAAGTCAAATGCCGATTTTAAGTATATTGTTTATATGGTTTTTTGGCTATAACTCGTCGACTAATTGATATTTTTTCAATCTGTAAAAGCCAAATTATTGCTAGAAACCTGTGCAATAGAAAATTTTATTTTTTATTTTAGAAAATTTTTGTGGTGCTTATGAAGCAAAATATTGGAAAAATTATTTTTTTTTCATGCTGTTTGAAAATGTTTTTCACAAAACTAAGTCTTTTTTGCTTTCTGTTTCATCTATAATATGCTTCTCAGTTTCTTCAATAAATTTCATTTGAAAAGAAAATGGTCTTAGTCGATAATTTGCGTTAAAAATCCTAAAACCATTAAATAAATAGCGATTTAGGTAGAAGTAATTAAAAAGGGAAGTTCCAAGAATTAGGAATTAGTAAAACAACTTTTTTGTTTTCAACCACCGCACAGGTAGCCATTTTTATTATTTCGTACAAGCGAACTAATTTCAAAAATGAGGATTCAGTTAAGACTCGAAACTCAACCGAAGCTGATGTCTTTTAATTTTCGCTCGGTCATAATAAAATTCGATATTAATTTCTTTGGAACTTATTTCATTTTGTGATTTGTGCATCGGTTTCATAAAAATAACAAAAAAAAACATTATGTAATATATATTGTATTAAAAATGTCGGAACCAAAATGTAAAATGGACCATTTGTGTAATGTTTGAGGACGTTTCATAGCAAGCGATGAAAAATGTGGCAATACGACTGATTTTTTTTTTTTGGAAGCCTATAAACAATATTTCTCGCAAGAGTTTATCACTGACGTAAGCTATGCCCTTAAAAAAGTTTGCTTTAATTGCTATTCAACTGTTATGCAATGGAAAAGTGAAAAGAAGAAGGCAATGCCGTTTGGTATACCAATGATGTGGTTAGACAACAGCCCGCATCAAGAAGAAAATTGCTATGGATGCATCAACTATCATAAGACTGAATAGAAGGAAAGCAAAGAATAAAACCTATGTAGCAGTGCCAAGTGTCCAATTACCATTACCGCATTCAGAATTCGTTCCAGTACCAACATACCGAAGTATTGATCTTCAAACAGATATCAGTACTATGTAATGATGTAACACACACATAATCATATATGTATGAAAGTACACTCATTTGTTTTTATTTTTAAATTTATTTATTTTAAGTGAATGTACGTGTTTATTTGTTTACATTTATAACACTATTTGTTTACATTCATAAATTCTTTAAGTATACATGCATTCATATCTA
Source organism: Cordilura impudica (assembly GCA_963682025.1). NCBI lineage: Eukaryota > Metazoa > Arthropoda > Insecta > Diptera > Scathophagidae > Cordilura > Cordilura impudica. The sequence goes on from OY821519.1 coordinate 164,656,322, forward strand.
TACATACCATACATACCAAAAAATACACTAACCCCAAGTAAAGGGTCATATTGCAATAAATTAGAGTATCGCTTAGTGGAATTGAACCCCACTTGAAGCGAAGTGACAAATTTATGCTAATGAACTTCAACCAAGTGGAAGAATGTTATTGACTAATGCTCAAATGGAATGTCACTCAATTTTGAGAAAAAAATATGAATTGATTTTTGAACGTACACTGATTTGTCAGTTAAATTAATATACGACACCTTGAATGATAAATCTAAACCAGTCTTAATAAATTTCGTAATAAACGTAAAATGTAGTTTAACAGTTAGGACGGCAATTGGTTCCGACCCATTAACAGATTTTAATTCTCTAAAAACATTGCTCACAAATAGGTATAAGAATAATCGAACAGTGAGTAAAATACCAAATCTACTTTCCAGATTTCAACAACGAAATGACTCAATAAGAACCTATAGTGATAAAATTTTGAAACTAATTGATGAACTAAACAAAGTTCAGGTACAAGAGTTAAAATTAGAAAATGAAACAGAAATATCCAACGTGAAAAAGATAAATGAATTATATTCTCTTAATATATTCAAACAAGGTTTGAATGAAAAATATATAAGTACAATATTTGCTGCACAACCAAGAACACTAAACGAAGCAGTAACCCTAGCCTTAGATATAGAAGGTCAAGTAGAAAACCAAGTTATGTTTTTTAGTAGAAACAGGAACAATACCTACAACAATCCTAACAGAAACAATCCAAATAGAAGGAACAATCAAGGAGGCAATAATTTCAATAGACATCCTTACAATAATTATTCAAACAATAATAATAATAATTCAAATAGAAACAGAAATTCGAATAGGAATAACCATTACAATAATAGTTCAAATAGAGATAATAATAATAATGGCAATTACAATTCAAATAGCCAAAACCGGAATTATAACCAAAATCGTAATAATAACCAAAATCGAAGAAATAATAGTTCACGAAATATACACGTATTACAGGAAAACTCCCAGAGTCCGGAAGGGACTCAAGCGGACAATTAAATGCACCTTCCAGATATAATGAACACAAAGTATTTAATATTACAAATAATATTACAAATCATATAAAATTTATATATAAATTTGATAACAAATATTTCAGTTTTTTAGTGGACACTGGCGCTGACATATCTTTATGCAAAAAGAATTTTCTTAATATAAATGAAACAATTGACGAAAACAATTGTTGTACGCTGTCCGGCATTTCGAAAGAATCCATTACCTCGTTAGGTACACTTGACATGCATTTTAGCATATTTAATAAAAGTATTTCACACAACTTAAGATAGGAGATTTAGTGTTAGTAAAATATGAGAATAAGAGAAAAAATACTTGTCCTACTCATGGTCGATATGAAATTATAAATACTGAAAATGAAAATGCAATCATAGATGTAAAAGGAAACATAAAAACATATCATAACAATACCTTAAAATTATTTAAAAGTAAATGAAATTTTCAAGATATTAATAAGAGGAAATAGATATTGTATTTAACATAAGAACTAAAAATTTGTAATAGAATTAAGAAATATAAGAAACCATTATAAAAATTGTAGAAATTATTAATCACTACACACATAATTACATAGTAAATTACATATATTATTAATATAAAAATTACTCAATATATTGTATAGAATGTTATTAAAACAAAAAAGAAAAAAAAAAAAAACAAAAGAGAACTATTCTTAGCGAATGAAATTCATAGATTTTAAAAACCCATAAATTTCATCTTAAGGGTATGGGTGTAATGATGTAACACACACATAATAATATATGTATGAAAGTCCACTCATTTGTTTTTATTTTTAAATTTATTTATTTTAAGTGAATGTACGTGTTTATTTGTTTACATTTATAATCACTATTTGTTTACATTCATAAATTCTTTAAGTACACATGCATTCATATCTATACATACCATACATACCAAAAAATACACTAACCCCAAGTGAAGTGTCATATCGCAATAAATTAGAGTATCGCTTAGTGAAATTGAACCCCACTTGAAGCGAAGTGACAAATTTATGCTAGTGAACTTCAACCAAGTTGAAGAATGTTATTGACTAATGCTCAAATGGAATGTCACTATATTTTGAGAAAAAAATATGAGTTGGTTCTTGAACGTACACTGATTTGTCAGTTAAGCCCTACCTTCAAAAATCAATACGAAAGAAATGTGTACAATCGTATGTATGTATTAATAGAATAGAGACAGCTATAATTATTTTAAGTAAAAATTAAGGAACTATTATCATATATAAAGTCAAATTTCTATAAAATAAAATCAATCATAATTTTGGCCTCGTTGTGGAAGACACAGAAATCGATTCAACAAAAATAGAGTTATTTTGCTGGCATAATCTGCCAACGAGCATAAACTCTGGCATATTCTGCCTAAATGCAAAACAAATTGATATATATTTAAAAAAGTGCATCTAGTGTGCACACGAGCACTGCTTTGAGGAAAGCACTTGACAAAATTCCTCCTAAGACTGGTCCGGTTCTTACCAGTCCTAGCCATCGACCATCCTACCATTTCTACACTCTACAATTACTATATGTAATGATAACATTTACTGTATGACGATTACACATACTAACATATGACGACCTCTGCAGTCATCATAACATGCCTAATCCTACCTGCCGCACATCGTATTACCATAACTACAACCGCCGCTGCTACATTCATGGATTTCTTCTCAGAATACGACCCTGGTGAAGGTACATCCTATGAAATATCAAAGGACCCAATCCTAGTCACACAAAACGAGTAAGGCCGTGTTGTCGTCGTCAACGAAGTTAGTTGTGAGTTATTTTGCTCCGTACATTTTTGTTAATATTTTTTGTCATAAAGTAAATTGTGATCTGTGATTTATATTAAAATAAAACTGAAATTACCAGCGTTAAAAATATAACATTCGTTCTTCAAAAAGTTACATTATTAACACTAAATTTTTAATAAACTCTTTCTTGAAATAATTAAAATCAATAAAAATAAAAATTAAAAACATAATAGTCAAAATTCGATAGAATACAGCATAAAAAGAAATAAACAAAACTTAGTTAAATAACAATAACAACACCACATATTTAAATAAGAAAACAAATATTTTAAAACGAACAATCAAGTGCATACTCTCTACTCTTTTAACAACAATTCCCATTTAACAATAACAACACATAGCAGTCTTGTTTCAATAGGTTAAAGCAGTGACACAACTTAGTTGAACAACAATAAAAACACTACATATTTTAAATAAGAAAACAAAAATCAAAAACGAACTTATTTTCTACTCTTTTTACAACAGCATCCATTAAACAATAACAACACATAGCAACAAAAATTAAAAACGAACAATCAAGTGCATACTTTCTACTATTGTAACATCATCACCCATTTATCACTAACATCACATAGCAGCCTTTTGCAAATTTAATAACATCCCAACAAACAAATTCGTAAAAGTAATAAATTTATAAAAAGTTTATAAACAAATCTTCACGTTATTATGGATTGCTTAAACACTAATTGTATTAATATCGGAAATGAACGTATGGTATCCTGCTGGTTGTGTTTAGGAAACTACCATTTGAAATGTAGTGGCCTTAAGTCAAGCTATGCAGATGCTCTGGCCGATCCTGCAAAATTCCTGCAATGGACTTGCACTCGATGCAGAAAAATTAATGTGGAGTTCTACAATTTTTTCAAAAATTCTAAATCAGAGTTTGATCAACTTAATGTGGACTTTTTATCACTGCAAAGAAAACTTTCTAATTTTGGTGAATTATTCACTAAATATCCAAATTTAGATAAATTTGTTAATACACCACTTCTTTCATCTCCAAAACGTAAAAAAACAGTTAATAAATCCCCAAATATACAACTAAGATCATATTCTTCGAGTGCTGCACCTGTCAGCTCAATTGATAACGATTCATCATCTTTACCGTCTGCGTCCTCTAAATTTACAGCTCACACAGAGGTAGCTACTGGTACTGTACCAATAATTCATGAAAATGTTACACCTCTTAATTATGGTCAAGTTTTAAATTCTTCTGCTCCTGGTTTGAATAACAATCAAATTATACATAACCCGCTGAGAGTTATACCTCCAAAGAAAACTATATTTGTATCCCGCTTAGCTTCAGAAACTTCAGTTGAAGATTTAGAATTCTATATAAAATCTAAAATCGATTCGAATGCACTGATTTCAACGTATAAGTTCAATTATTCTCAACCGAGAACTATCACCTCATTTAAAATTATTGTACCAGCTGATCTCTTCGATATTATACTTAATCCTGATTTTTGGCCCGTTAGTACACTTGTCCGTGAATATCAATACAAAGAAAATCCAAGAAATGCTGTTCATCTTCCGCTAAGAAATTTAAATGCTCCAAAAAACTAACTACTCTTCATGATAACCAAATATCTATAATTTACCAAAATGTTCGTGGCATTAACACAAAAATAACGTCTCTGTTTAAACACAGCTTTGATTTCTCTCATCATGTTATTGTTCTTACTGAAACCTGGTTAAAAAGAAATGTCTTCAACGCTGAGATATTATGTAATAAATTTCATATTTACAGACTTGACAGAGAAACTAAAACAATTGGTGGTGGTGTTCTAATTGCTGTCTCCTGTCAACTATCATCTGAAGAAGTACGTCTTGATTCTTTACCGAATATTGAAATTATTGGTGTTATGTTAAAACTAAATCAAAAAAAAGTTTTTATTACTTGCTCCTACATACCTCCTGATTCTGATCAATCGATTTATAATGAACATTTTGAATCAATAAAATCAGTTGTAACAAAGGCTAACCCTGAAGATTCTATACTTGTTTTTGGAGACTTTAATCTGCCTTTGATATCATGGACATTTTTAATTGATTCTTTTTACTACACTCCTACGGTGTCAAATGAAGATAACGATATTTCATAAATAATTTATCGGACTTGTGTCTTTTTCAAATTAATGGTGTTCATAATGATCATGAAAGGATTTTAGACTTAATTTATGTTAATGAGCCAATAAACTACTCTTTATCTCGCGCAGATCCTGTTACTTTACCAGAAGATCGTTACCATCCTACCATTGAAATAAACTTGAATTTGCCATTTGTTTCAAAGTGTAAATCAAATAACTTAAAAGTTTTTTGTTTCAAAAGAGCAAATTACAACGATTTAAATTATTACTTCAGTAATACTGATTGGCTCCAATTATTATCTATTACATCTGGTTCTCCCACATCAATCGATACAACGATCAAGTTATTCTACGAAACTGTTCTATTTTATATGAATGAATGTATCCCGAAGTTTACTGTTTTCAACCACTCTGGCCCTCCTTGGAGCACAAAACAATTGTCGAGTCTTAAAAACTTAAAAAATAAACGACACAAAAAATACAAGTAAGAAAATTATAGTCGGTCTAGACCGACTATACGATACCCTATACCATGCGTTTAGAAACCCTATCTCTTAGGCCCAACTAACTGGACATTGAAAATAAGCAGAAACCAAATTTGAGTGGGATTTTTATTAATTTTTTTGGCTGCAGATATGAAAAAGTTCATATCGGATGCTATATCTATAAAGGGACTAGGTCCAAAAATGGACCGATCCTGATCATGTTTGGTAAAGTCTCTTGTATTTTGCAAAAATATGTACAAACAAAATTTGAGAAGAATCAGTGCAATATTTTTGTTTTTTATTAGATTTAAGTGAAGATCGGGAAGCAGCTCTATATGGGGTCAAAGGGATCATTTTTGGACTACTCATTAGTGGATGTAATGAATGCATACAAACCCAATTTGAGTAAGATCTATATGACAATTTGGATCTTATGGCAATTTATGTCGATTTCAGATGGGTAATTTGTAAGGGGGCTAGGTCTGAACATGGACCGATTCTCACCAATTTCAATAGCGTTCATCCCACGGCCAATAAAAGCTTACGTACCAAATTTCATCAAAATATATTCATATTTGCGACCTGCAGTTTGATTACAAGCTTTACATGGACACACAGACGGACGGACGGACGGACGGACGGACGGACGGACGGACGGACATTGTTAAATCAACTCAGAAAGTGATTCTGATTCGATCGGTATAATTAAAGATGGGTCTAGGTCAAATATATTTGGTTGTTACAAACAGCAGCACAAAGTCATTATACCCAAACCACATAGTGGTATAGGGTATAATAAAGTGTCTGGTCTTTTATCTGATTATACGAAATATTCAGTTACACGTGCAGAGTATAATATTCTAAATACAAAACTTTATAAGAATTACATGAAAACTATGAAAATAAATTTGAAGAGAGATCCAAAATCATTTTATAAATTTGTAAACTCTAAAAGGAAATCTACTGGATATCCAACTGAAATGAAGTATCTTAATCGTGAATCCCGTGATGATGTAGTTATTAGCGATATGTTTGCTGATTTTTTTAGTACAACTTACTCTGATGTTCAATATGACATTTCAAACATATATCCATTTCCAGTTATGGAACATCAATCAATTTCATTTCCTTTTATAAAGACTTCGGACATCAAAAATAACTTAAAAACATTCAAGAATTCAACTAACGGAGGACCTGACGGTATTCCTAGCTGCATTTTAATCAACTGCGCCCAAACTTTGGCTGTTCCATTATGCATTTTATTTAATTCATCCATTAAACATGGGCATTTTCCTACATTATGGAAAGATTCATATATTATTCCTTTATTTAAATCTGGAAACAAATCGAATGTAGCTAACTATAGAGGAATAGCTAAGCTTTGTGCTATTTCCAAACTATTTGAAAAATGTTTAACGGATAATCTCTGTCATCAGGTTTCTTCTATAATATCACACTCACAACATGGTTTTCGTAAGGGGTGCTCTATATCAACTAATATTTTACAACTTACAACTTTGGTAAATCGGGGTTTCGTCAATGGGCTACATACAAAAAAAAAAAAAAACCAATTGGATGGAATTGTTGCAAATTTGTGTTTGACTCAGAAAAAATTAGAACTGCTGGCTTCATTTTTGAAAGGAAATAATTTGCTGGCGAAAGGTACTAAAGTAACAGCATATCGAAAACGCCAAAAAGAGTTAGAAAAGTTCTTCAATGTGAATGATGCAGAAAATTTCGCTTATTGCAACGATAACCTATAAAAAAGATGATTGGCGTTTATTCAGCGATAGTTCACTAATCAGCTTAAAAGTTGTGCTTTTGCACAAGACAAATAGAATGCCTTCTGCTCCGATTGCGTATAGCACTGACACTAGTGAAAATTTCGATAATTTGAAACACATTCTGAAAGTAGTCAAATATAACGAACACAAGTGGCGCATTTGCTGCGCCTCAAAACAGTTTCATTGATTACAGGCTTAACAGCATCTGGCCGTCCAAAATATCCGTGTTTTTGTGCGATTGGGATTCACGATACGGAGAAGGTATTAAAGGAAGAAACCAGTACAAACAGCATAACTGGAATAGTCGCATTGGACGGAAATGACCTAAAGACAATAGGCTACACGAAAGTCTTGTTCCTGAAATTAAAATTCTGTTGCCGTTGCTCCACATTAAACTTGGCATTGCTATAAATTTTTTGAAATGTATCGCAAAAAGACTAGCAGTATTCAACCGCTTAAAAGACATTTTCCCAAGACTACGTAACGCCAAAATTGAGGAAGAGGTTGTTAATGGTCCCGGCATACGGAAGCTAATGAGTCGTCAAGATTTTGACCAAGTTCTGACAGACCAAGAATTAAATGCATGGCTCGCATTGATAGCAGTCATTAAAGGACTTTTGGGTAAAGAACGCAAAGACAACTACAGGCAATCTGTTGCAAACATGTTGGCAGCTTTCGATGAAATTGGGGTTAATATGTCGTACAAAATTCATCTCTTGCATCAGCATCTTGATCAACTCGCTCAACAGTTGCCAACTGAATCTGATGAGCAAGGTGAATGTTATCACCAAACTGCGCTTCCATTTGAAATAAGGTAACTATAGAGTGTGTATATTTTGGATTCCTAGATTTTTCTAATATCTTTGTCAGAGTGCACAATTTAAACATGTTAACGATTGAAAACTATTTTCGTTTCAGGTACAGAGGAAAGAAATCTCCAGATGCAATACTCCTTTGAAGAAGAGGATGACGAGGAAAAAGAGGAAGAAGGGGAAGACAAAGATGAAATTCCAGAATATCTGTTGGACGAAATTATCGACCTTTCTGATGATGATGACGACGACCAAGATATTAGAGAGAGCAGTGATGTTGATCCACAGCCGCCTGCTAAACGGCAACTGGCCAAATCATTAATTTATTTAATTTTTTTACTTAAAACTTTTTCCAATATTTTGCTTCACAAGCACCACAAAAATTTTCTAAATCAATTTTTTTTTAAAATTTTGATTGTTGCACAGGTCTCTAGCAATAATTTGGCTTTTACAGATTGAAAAAATATCAATTAGTCGACGAGTTATAGCAAAAAAACCATATAAACAATATGCTGAAAATCGGCATTTGACTGCAAAGTTCGATTTAAAAAAAAATTCGAACTAACATAAACAAACGCCGCGGTACGGGTCTTCTAATTTAGCGTCTATTTTCACCCCTCACTCTCAGAATCGACCTAACTTTTGCTAACCTGAATTTGTTCCACAGTGTAATGTAACAAAAATGGATTTAAAGCTTGAAAATTTGTAACTAAAACAACTGCAACATGAGAAAAATATTGAAGTATTTACTTACAAAAATAAAAAAAAAATGCATTTAATTAGTCTAAGTACAGATGTAGCAATAGTATCCTTTATTATTATTAGTATCCTGTATTATTAAGTATAAACAAAAATTATATATACCATCTGAACCACAAATAAATATGGGACATACCCCAAGCGCAAAAGGCGGACCATTCCTACAAATGTCGACACCATAACCCAATACTTCCCATTGCTACCGAAATCGATTGGGGACAATCGACTTAAGAGGGGAAGAGTTAACAATAACAATATTTAAGCCAGCAGTTTTATTAACACGCGCAATAACATAGACAAATTTCCTAAGAATAATGTTGCAATGGGAACATTGCATATCGCGTAGTTAACAAAATTGCTGTGAATATTTTTTGCAATATTTGTAAGTTGTTTTTCTGTCGCTTCCGGTAGAAACGACTTTAACCATCGAAATTGTGGGAAGTCAATTTATTATTGGTTCATGCGATAATTAAATATAAGGAAATATTTTTGTATTTTTTAGCCAGTTCAATTTTGAATTCGAATAAAGAAAACCGCGTCAGATCATCTTGGTGTCTGAAGCATTATTAAAAAACAAAATTAATAAGTGACAACTTTAACTTATATACGTACATATATTCATAAATATACGTACGAAAAGATCCATACACATATATCTATACACCAAAAATACGAGAATAAGTGAGGCAAACAGAATAAGTTGGATTACTTGTGTGTGAATGCAAAAGAAATACCTCAAAGAGAAAACTCTAAGGAACAGTAACATGCAAGAAGCGTGTATCAAGAAAGCTTTTCAAAAAGCTACATTTAAAAAGAGAAAAACAATGTTGGTGACAATAAGATATTTTGCTAACCACAATACGCTCTTATAAAATACAACATTTGTCCACTCATCTCTCTTACAATTTAATACACATTTTCTACAATCAATTAAAAAAGAAAAGAAGGACAAAAAGGAAAATTAAAAGACAATATAAAACAATATTAAAAATAACACATTACATTTCATTAAAGCAGCAGATCTTTTATACACATAACATAAACATCAAAACAAAACATACATAATGTCAATATTTTATCTAAGGACAAGTAGATCGATTAAGAGAAAAGTCTCCGTATACTGGTTAAAGCTTTTACTTAAGATGCGGTCACATTGGGCAAATATTTGACGCAAACTTGTTTTCTCGTATTTTTCCAAAATTTTGTGAAACAAATACAGAGTTGATTTTGTGGTCACACTAGGCAAATTTATTTGCTTCTTTTTGTTTGATCAGACAGCTGCCAAATAGTGGCAAATAAAAACAAAGAAAACATATTTGCCATCCATTCACACTTGAACAAATATTTGACTAAAAAAATGTGTGATCAAACAGTCAAAAATTAAAAATTTGAAAGTTTTCTTCTTTTGTGCTGTGGAGCGCATCGGTGATAGTTTTTGTAGTTTTCTGTTATATTATATTTAAATATTATTTTTAACTATAATTATTTTTTTCTTTGTTTACAAAATACACAGCTGTTTATTTAAAGTAATGTAACAGTGTGGCAAATTCTGTGTTTTTAAAATGATAAATACGCTAAAGTTAAAAATAAATTTGGCTTAAGTGGAGTTAGGGGAAATGCCCCGATTGGTTTCAAATTTTCACCACTTGTAAAACATTTTATTGTGGTTCTGGAAAAATATTTTTTTTCGGCGGTCGAGCCTATTTTCCTCGTTATGGACTTCCAAACTTTTGACATTGACTTGTATATAACTTTGTTATTTAGTATCGGATTTCAGCCCAACATGTATCATTTAAAAGCTTACTTGAGTGCCTTTTATTCGATATTTGAAATCCATTGAAATCCATTAACCCATTATCAAAATATTTAAATTTTTTTATTTTTTTAAAAGAGTTTTTTCTTAAATATGGAATTATCTCGTAAGTAGACATATATCATGTGTGTTTTTACAAAAGCTGAATAAAAGCTGGGTCTACTAGCTTTATTTCGATGTATATTTTGACCTCTTAACCCTTTCAGGACCGGATATATCGTCATTTGGAAGCTAGTTCAATAGAAAATCAAGTATCCTATTTTTTTTTAGGGAAATTAACCCATTAATAACTATATTTGAAATTATCCCATTATTTTTTCTACTACAGAAATATAAATAACAACATATTAAAAAAAAAAACTTTAAAATTGAAGGTAAAATCCCTAATATGTCCGATCCTAAAGTGGTTAAGAGGTCAAAATATACATTGAAATGAAGCCAGTGGATCCAGCTTTCATTCAGTTGTAAATACCAACATTTATAGGTCATTTTATGAGATAATGCCACGTTTTCCCAAAATAACTTTAAAAAATCCGAATAGGTTCATAACGGGTTAATTTATTTCGAATTTTGAAATATCAAACAAAAGGCACTCAAGTAAGCTTTCAAATGATATATATATATTACTGAAATCCGATACTAAATAACAAAGTGATATACAAGTCAATGTAAAAACTTTGGAGGTCCATAACTCGGAAAATAGGCTCGACCGCCAAAAAAATATTTTCCTAGAATCACCACAAAAACCAATACCCCCCACCCAAAAAAAAAAATTATAACATTGCCTCTAAACTCCATTTGTTCCACAAATTTAGTATTCTACTTTTACAACTTCTCTTTTTTAAGAAATAACTGAATTAAGTTTTAAAGGTTGACATCACTACTGAAACAAATGTATGCCACTGTATGCTCTTACAAATGTTTTGTAAGGTCAAATAATTATTTGCCAAAATAGAAGAAAATATTTGGTCGTGAGTGGTCACATTAGGCAAATATTTGTTTGCAGGCAAATAATTTTGTTTGCCTAAAATCAGCTGTTTTGTTGTTTGACGGCAAATAATATTTTGTGGTCAGACTGAAGTAAACAAATATTTGTCGTTTTTAGTCAAATATTTGCATAATGTGACCGTACCTGTACATACTTACACAACAAACATTAGGGTAAAAAATATATTTGCTATAAGCTAACTAAAAGATATCAAATATTTTTATGAATAAATTAAATTGAAATTTAATAAATTATATTATTACCTCCACATTTTATAAATAAAATTTTTTTATATGAAAAATAATAGTTTACTTATACAGCGTTGCCGATAATTACAGCCCAAATAAATAATTTCAAGAACACTAATTGTTTCAAATTTAATTTATATATATGGGGGATTTCATGTCAAGTGCACCAACCTTTGCAACCGATGTCTTCCGATCAGGATGAAATTTGCACCAAGGTTAGTCCTATTGGATAGTAGTTTAGACACAATTTTTCAAGATCGGTCCAGATCTCTCTGAGTTAGAGGGGATCAAAATTTGACATTTTGGCCAAACAGGTGTTTTTTCTCATCCATGTAACTTATTACCTATTGTTCCTAGAAAATTTTCTCCCAAAGAGTTTAGATAGCTATTTCTTCAATATTTCGGAAAAAAATACTGAAAAAAAAAACAAAAAAATTTTTTTTCTAAATTAAAGCATTTTTGGCCTTTTTTTCCAAAAAGGGCATTTTTTTTTTTTTATTATTTTTTCATAAGAAAGCTTAGGATTTTTCCTTTAAGAGCTTTTTGGTCGCTTAGTGGGATGGGAGTGGGATATCTATCAAAATAAATGTTTTGTAACTCAAGACAACGGTTTTTCAATTTTTCACAAATGCACTATTTTGAATTTTTTTCTATTTGTGTCTAAAACCTTACAAATAAAACTTATACTGAGAAACTAGACAAACTAAACTTTCCGAAGGTATATAACATACCTAACTAAAATTTCATACCCTCGATACTGTAATACCCAGAATATGTTAACCTCAGGAAAAAGTCGCTTTTTTTCTTTAGAAATGTTGAAAAATTATTATATTTTATTTATTTTTAATAATAATTAAATTAATGTATAATAAAAATAACATTAAAAATAAAAAGATAAATAATTTATTAAAATTTAATCTTAATTGCATTAGATCCATTTATATCATAACTATTTTTATACTTAATTTATTGTAGCTGATGAAGTATTTAAAGTTTTGTAAATTTTTAAATACCCAGTCTTTCATCCAGCTTTTTTGTCGCCTTTATTTACTGCTTTTTTTTGTCAATCCTTTCTTGGAGTTACTAGGTTCAGCTGTTGATTTCGCTGCTGGTTTATTTGTTGTCTTTGGAAAGAAATCGCATTGAATAGAGGCAGAAAACTTTTTCAACTTGGGTCTTCCATCGACAAGCGGTATAAAAGCATGGTATTGAGCGGTGCCATCGATTGTTACCGCAGCATCGAATCTGCTCTTCAGTGTTTTCAATGTTTCCTGATGATCCTCTTTGCTACTAAAAACTATTTTAGTTTCTTTACAATAACTCTTTGTCAAATGGAATAAAGCAGTCGCATCTAAGATCGATCTTGATGAGAGCACTGGAGGCTATACTTCGCTGCATTTCTTTTAAGGTTTGCTCCAATACCATCACATGCTCCTTTACCATGAGCAGTAGAATGAAAATGCCACTCAGCTGGCATTCCAAAATCTTTTTCATGGGCCATAAGATTTGCCAAGCTACCTTTGTTTTTAAAATGTTGACGAGCTCCGTCCGAAACGTAGTATACCTTCTTTACTGTAAATTTAGATTTTAGAAATTTTAGCATTCTCTTCTGGTACTCATAAACTGCAACGGTATCATGTTTTAAATCGTCGGATCTGATTGCCATACTTTTGTGTTCCAGCTTTTCATCTTTCATGTAGTAAATAACTACTGTGAATATAGTTGCTTGGTCGTTATGGAAGTGGAATGCTTGTATGGCATCCTGAAGAACATATTTATAGTTTTCTGCGAAATCTTATGAAATAACGAATTCACCAGACTTCAAATGTATCTTCAAATCCTTGAGGAATGACCATTGCTCTTTGACTAAAAAGTCATGGTTTCTCAAGTTTAGCAATCCTGTACACATTTCTTCCACAAAATCATCCACATTTAAAATGATTGTTTTCAATGTGCATCTGTCAGTCTGAATCCAAGAATCAAATTTGACCTTCTCTATATATTCTCGATCTAAAGAGTTGATTAAATTTTCTTTGATGAATGTGGTTTTCGGGCAATTGGTACATTCACCTAAGTGGCAAGAAGTTGTTGCATTAGGACACATAGTCAATTTAAGGCAATCGCGGTAATCGTGTAAATCTTCTGCCGAATCATCTGTTAAATACTTTAAGTTGATTTCCTTCAACATCAGTTTAACATTTTCATGGTAAATTCAAACGCATACTGTGTGAGTTCCGCTGCTTTCTGCCAAAACGCAATGTTTTGGCCTCATTTGGGTTAATTTCGTGAAGCCAATTCTAACATCCTCGTGTTCAGATTGAAATGTTGCAAATAACTCTTTCAGGTTACAGATAACCATTCCCTTCTGTTATGTTATGAAGGTATGTTACATACCTTCGGAAAGTTTAGTTTGTCTAGTTTCTCAGTATAAGTTTTATTTGTAAGGTTTTAGACACAAATAGAAAAAAATTCAAAATAGTGCATTTGTGAAAAATTGAAAAACCGTTGTCTTGAGTTACAAAACATTTATTTTGATAGATATCCCACTCCCATCCCACTAAGCGACCAAAAAGCTCTTAAAGTAAAAATCCTAAGCTTTCTTATGAAAAAAAAAAAAATGCCCTTTTTGAAAAAAAAGGCAAAAAATGCTTTCATTTAGCAAAAAAAAAAGTCTACAATTTTTTTTTTTTTTTAAGTATTTTTTTAAGTATTTTTGGCCACTGTTTGGCCAAAATGTCAAATTTTGATCCCCCTCTAACTCAGAGTGTCTGAAATACTATCTAATAGGACTAACCTTGGTGCAAATTTCATCCCGATCGGAAGACATCGGTTTCAAAAGTTGGTGCACTTGACATGAAATCCCCCATATATAAATTTAAATCTATGCAATAAAAAAACCGTATTGAAGGCAAAACCCATTTGAAACTGATTGTAATAAATAGCTTTTTAATAATATATTGAAAGTGAATAATATATTGAAAAGTTATCATTAATACCAATCCCTTTTCGAATTTTTATCGCAAAATTTACACTTTGAAAGATATTATATTTTCAGGAAAATTAAAATGAAAATTAATTGGGTTTCATACATGTTTAAATTAATAAGCGACAAAAGAACTTCATCAAATAGAAAGAGGAACCCACCATGCATCAAACATATCTTATATATATTTACGCTGATCCCTGACTCATTGACTGACTGACTGATTCTGTAACACTGAAATAATACACACACATAGCACTCCATACAAAGCTATGCGAAATACACAAACAAAATTTAATTTTTCTCATTTTATACAAACCCACACAAAATTTTCTCTCTTCTTTGTTACCGACCAGTGCTGCTAATAAAAGCTTCTGAAAATCGACAATTTTTGAAACTAAATCGCCAAGATCGTAATTTTTAAAACAAGAAATTGTCAAGAAAATGCTACCGCTTATAAAACTCGAAAAAATATTACAAAAGGAAACAATAAAATATATTTATATCATTCATATTACGAATATTATTACAGCATTGGTTATTCCCATATATAAAAATGTATTAGTGATGAAATTTCAACGAAAAAAATTTAACACACCAATCAACTAAATAATTTTATTGATATGTATCTATAGCTGAAACATATAATATAGATTTAAAGTATCGCCGTAATTAAAACTTAAATCTTAAATGGAGATGCTATTCAAGGTATTTCCGTTTTGAAACGACTTGACCCAGAATTAAATTTATACATATTTTCTAATTTACATTTACAATGAACAAAAACTATCAATTTTCGATAAACAACCCATTAATTGTTAACCATTGAAATCGTTAACCATTGAAATCGTAAATTTTATTTTAACAAATTTAACAAATCATTTTAACAAATTGAAAAATCGTCGAAATTACAATAAGTTGTCGAAATTGGCAGCACTGCTAACGACAATAGCACTACATATGCAGATTTCGTGTTACATATGGAATAAGTTGAACGAAAAAATGCATAAAAAAAAATAATATCTATTCAAATTCTTCTTTAAATTCCCTTTGTTGGTCAATGAAAAAATTCTGCAAAAAAAGTAATGAATGAAATTTTAAACATTTTTATTTTTCTCATTTAACGTCGTCCGATATGCATACATACTTCTTTTATCAAACTAAACTTATCCATTTGTCTGTTTTGTTTTTCATCTCAAAATTGGTTTGTATTGTTAAGAGTGCTTTCGCTCAGTTCTCTGATGGCCAGCACTTACCAAAGAGCATGCTTTTTTTGATAAATATTTGAGAAAAAAGAGATCTTCAATGTGGATTTTGTTGTTATCCAACGTATGATTTCGTTTAAAGCTCTGTATTGAAAAGCACTTGAAAAAATAGTGCAATATTAAGTTTAAATTTAAATTATTCTAACTTTGAATAATTAGATTGTAATTTCAGAAGAGAGGTGGGAAAATAATTTTGTTTCACTCATAATATTAATTTTTGCATAATTTGCTTTCAAAAAATTTTGACAAACATAAATTTCGTAAATAGGTGTATTTAAGATTTTAAAATGAATAATTTATTGAAATTATCATGGAAGAATTAAAGGCGATTTGGAATAATAAGTTTTTTTTTTAAGTAAAACTAATACGCCCTTATTTTGTAATTTTTTTTGGATTTATAGATAACTTTGCAAAATATGTAGTTCTCTTTTTTCAGTTTACATGTATGATGAAATATGAAATATTTATTTCTCTTTTGTGTAGGTGTATACTTCCTTAAGGGGTGGTAGGTTTTAAAACCTTTTTTTGCATTTCTCTTTCTGAATGCACAACATGTCGAAAGTGTTGTGTCAATATTTCAAGTAAATCAGCGACCGGCCTCATACGGTATATAGTATATAAATCAGTTTTTAAAAAACTTCAAACCGATTTTCGCGCAAATAAATGTTCGTAGTCCGTGAACATCATAACTCAAAATCTACTTGGCCGATTCATTTGAAATTTTAGACACTACACACATAAATCATCAGGTAACCACGAAGGGTTTCTTTAATTCCATTTTCTTCTCCATTTTTTAACAAAAAATTCCCGAAATTGTATAGCAAAAATCGTTTTTCACTTCAAAATGCTGCAAAAAAAAATTGAAAAAAGTTTTCGTCACTACCTCAGGAAACACGTCACCTTTTAAACGCATTTCGACTTTTTTATTTCTCATGATCCGGTAACGAGTTATGATGTTCACCGCAAATCAACAACACCTCCGTAGATTCGCTGTCACGGACTTATTTATTAAAATTTTTAATTGAAAAATTTTTTCAACATTATTCATATCTTCAAAAAAGAATTATGCAAAATACGACTTTATTAACTTTTAAAACCTTACCCCCCCTTAAGAAATTTTTGGGAACCTTGCTCTAAAACGTTTTTTTCTTTCTATGGTACTCTATTTTTTCTACAATAATATGGAGTCCGGTTATAACAAACTCGGCGGGACCGGCCAAATTAGTTCGTTATAGACTAAGTTCGTTATAACCGTAGTATTATTTTGTTTTTTCCGAAAGGTTTAAAAACTTTTTTAGTTGAAAAAGTTTATTTTGATGCATTTTAAAAGGTTATAAAACATAAATTAAAATATTAAGAATTAATAGTTTGTCTTAATATTAATATTAATAGTTTGTCTTAATAAGACTAAACTTACCGACTTTCTATCAAAATAAAATATTTTTTTAAAATTATATAATATTAAAAACTCCTTATGTATAGAAGCAGAAAGTATAAAGCAAAGGTTGGTTACTGGCAAATTTATGCGCAAATATACATAAAAGGACCTTTTGCAAAACTTCATTTGAAAATCGAAGTTTTTGGTTTGTATTTTTTACAATTGTTTTTCGATTTTTTTTTTTCTTTTTTTTAAGAAATTTTAAAAATATTAAATTTAATTTTTTTTTTTAATATGTTAAATATAAGAAAATTATGAAATGGAAAAAAGAATATGTTTGTTAAAGTCAAAATAAACGGGCGCCTAGGCGCCACACAATCAACTAGTTTATACATAAAAGAAGAAAAAGAACACATCCTACAAACGAAAAAGAACAAAAGGAGAACAGTAACGAATTTTTAAAATTGTACAGCGAGTTCGGTTAAAACAGCCATACAGCTGCAATAAAATAATGGAAAGCGTCTAGTTCACTTTTAGCAAGATACTTATGTATAATCTCTTAAAAAATATATTAAATAAAATAAAATATTTCTGGAAAATATAAACGAAAAGGGTTTTGAAAAAACTTATTATTGTTGATCCAAAAATTAAAAATATGGAAGTTTTCTTCTTTTGTGCTGTGGAGCGCATAGGTGATAGTTTTTGAAGTTTTCTGTTATATTATATTTAAATATTATTTTTAACTATAATTATTTTTTTCTTTGTTTACAAAATATACAGCTGTTTATTTAAAGTAATGTAACAGTGTGGCAAATTCTGTGTTTTAAAATGATAAATACGCTAAAGTTAAAAATAAATTTGGCTTAAGTGGAGTTAGGGGAAATGCCCCGATCGGTTTCAAATTTTCACCACTTGTAAAACATTTTATTGTGGTTCTGGAAAAATATTTTTTTTCGGCGGTCGAGCCTATTTTCCTAGTTATGGACTTCCAAACTTTTGACATTGACTTGTATATAACTTTGTTATTTAGTATCGGATTTCAGCCCAATATGTGTCATTTAAAAGCTTACTTGAGTGCCTTTTATTCGATATTTGAAATCCATTGAAATCCATTAACCCATTATCAAAATATTTAAATTTTTGTATTTTTTTAATAGAGTTTTTTCTTAAATATGGAATTATCTCGTAAGTACACATATATCATGTGTGTTTTTACAAAAGCTGAATAAAAGCTGGGTCTACTAGCTTTATTTCGATGTATATTTTGACCTCTTAACCCTTTCAGGACCGGATATATCGTCATTTGGAAGCTAGTTCAATAGAAAATCAAGTATCCTATTTTTTTTAAGGAAATTAACCCATTAATAACTATATTTGAAATTATCCCATTATTTTTTCTACTACAGAAATATAAATAACAACATATTAAAAAAAAAAACTTTAAAATTGAAGGTAAAATCCCTAATATGTCCGATCCTAAAGTGGTTAAGAGGTCAAGATATACATTGAAATGAAGCCAGTGGATCCAGCTTTCATTCAGTTGTAAATACCAACATTTATAGGTCATTTTATGAGATAATGCCACGTTTTCCCAAAATAACTTTAAAAAATCCGAATAGGTTCATAACGGGTTAATTTATTTCGAATTTTGAAATACCAAACAAAAGGCACTCAAGTAAGCTTTCAAATGATATATATATTACTGAAATCTGATACTAAATAACAAAGTGATATACAAGTCAATGTCAAAATTTTGGAGATCCATAACTCGGAAAATAGGCTCGACCGCCAAAAAAATATTTTTCTAGAATCACCACAAAAACCACTACCCCCCACCCAAAAAAAAAATTATAACATTGCCTCTAAACTCCATTTGTTCCACAAATTTAGTATTCTACTTTTACAACTTCTCTTTTTTAAGAAATAACTGAATTAAGTTTTAAAAGTTGACATTACTACTGAAACAACTGTATGCCACTGTATGGTCTTACAAATGTTTTGTAAGGTCAAATAATTATTTGCCAAAATAGAAGAAAATATTTGGTCGTGAGTGGTCACATTAGGCAAATATTTGTTTGCAGGCAAATAATTTTGTTTGCCTAAAATCAGCTGTTTTGTTGTTTGACGGCAAATAATATTTTGTGGTCAGACTGAAGTAAACAAATATTTGTCGTTTTTAGTCAAATATTTGCATAATGTGACCGTACCTGTACATACTTACACAACAAACATTAGGGTAAAAAATATATTTGCTATAAGCTAACTAAAAGATATCAAATATTTTTATGAATAAATTAACGGAATAAATAAACGGAAAAAATTTTAAAATTATAACCTGAAGTTTAATCCATCGTGGTTCGTGAACAAGACAACTGTAGAGTTTAGCGAAGAAAGCAAGTGGCTTCTATCACTTGGATCTAAATTTGCAGTTCCAGTAGACAGTAAAAATTGGTCAACGATAAACTTAATAGCTGACTTAGAACAATGGGTTCAAACATTAACGGATGATAGAGAAAAGGAGATTGTGAGATCGAAAATAGCAAATAGAATCCTCACCTATAAGAGGACAATAAGAAATACACAAAAGGAAAAATTTATAATTAATATTTTTGAAGAAACAAAACGCTTTTTAAAGAAATACAAAGAAGATATTGTTATTACAAATTCGGACAAAGGAAACAAGATAGTTATTATGTATAAAAAACATTATGAAGAAAGCATGAAAAAATTACTAGACGATAAATCTACATATAAAACTATTCGAGAAGACCCAACACGAAAACTACAACGAACCAACAACAAACTAGTAATGGATTTATATAAAGAACAATACATTTCAAAACATGAGAAAATAAAATTAACATCTAATGCAGCTACAGCTCCTAGATTATATGGGCTACCGAAGATTCATAAACCGAATATGCCACTTCGACCCATATCATCGTCTGTAGAAGTCCCATGCTACAGTTTTTCAAAATATATAGGAGGAATTTTAAAAAACATTATATTAGAAAAATATAATATCAGGAACTCTCTACAACTAAAAGATATATTAGATGAAATAAGTCTGGGCGAGGACGAAATACTAATATCTTTAGACGTGGTATCGTTATTTACCAACATACCTATACATTTAGCGATAAAAAACATTATGACACAGTGGAATACCCTAAGTAAATTTACGAAGATTCCCAGAATGCAATTCTTAAAAATACCACAATTTTGCTTGAACGATAATGACTATTTTATGTATAGCAAAACATTTTACCATCAAACTTACAGCATGCCGATGGGCAACCCATTGTCACCAACCATAGCAGACATCGTACTTGACACATTGCTAGAACAGGCCACAGAGGATTTGCGAAAAGAAAACGTTCAAATAAAACTAATAGTAAAATATGTAGATGATTTATGTGCAATTATTAAAAGGAAAGATGAAAAACAAATTCTAAAGACATTCAATAACTACCACAAAAAGATTCAATTTACAATAGAAAATGAGGATAAAAACAACTCTATTCCATATCTTGATATGAGAATATATAGAGAAGATAACAAAATAATAACAGACTGGTACACAAAGTCAATTGCTTCTGGACGCCTAATAAATTATAATTCTACTCAACCACTTACACAAAAAATAAACACAGCAACCAATCTAATCACAAAAGTAAGAAAAATAAGTGATCGTAAATTTATTGACAACAACTTATTAAAAATAAGAGATATTTTGACCAAAAACAACTATCCCAAAATTTTTATAAATAATTTATTAAACAAATCCGATACCGGGGAAAAAAGGGAAATAACAAATAACACATCTGGTAACCCCAAATTCTATAGTGTCTCATTTATACCCAAAGTAACAGAAAACAACAAACTTAGAGAAACCATTGCAGATAAACAAGTAAAATTGGCACACAAACCCAACAAAACATTAAACACTATATTCACAAAAACAAAAACCAAAATAGAAACAAGGGAACAAAGCAATGTTGTTTATGAAATAACGTGTATGGGGACGACGAATGAAGAGTGTGGTAAAGTGTATATAGGCACAACAAAAAGAAATTTAAACACAAGATTAAATGAACATGAAAACGATATAAAAAATGGTAAAACAACAACTGCGTTAGCGCAGCATTGTTTTGATAGTGGACACACAGCAGACCTTACGAATGTTAAAATATTAGACAAGGAGAAAAAAGAAAACAAAAGATATACTCTTGAGTCGCTTAGAATACAACAGAACTCAAACAATGTAGTCAACATAAAAGAAGAAAAGGATGGGACGAATGCAAATTACATCTTAGCATTAGTTTAGTTTAGAGAAAGAAACTGATATAAACTTAAAGAAAAAATTATACTGTGATATTTACTTTTTGATTATTTTTACAATTATTATTATTCAATTATGTGTTTTATGTCGTTATGTCGTATAAAAACAAGGAAAAATGTTTTAATATTAAATGTGAAAAATTGACAAAAAGATTATATGTAAGTTATATGTTTTCCAAGAGTGTCTTATTATCATATTGTTGATGTTTTACTAACTATTATCCCTTTGTATATCTATGTCGTTACCAGATCTAATAAATTATAATATCCCTGAAGAAGTTGGAAAAAATCCCAACGAAACGTAGGATGAAATAATTAAATAAATAATCTTTTATTTACATTGATTATGACCTTAAAAGCCCATTAGAAGAATTTCTAAATATATCAAAAAAATTAAATTGAAATTTAATAAATTATATTATTACCTCCACATTTTATAAATAAAATTGTTTTATATGAAAAATAATAGTTTACTTATACAGCGTTGCCGATAATTACAGCCCAAATAAATAATTTCAAGAACACTAATTGTTTCAAATTTAATTTATATATATGGGGGATTTCATGTCAAGTGCACCAACTTTTGAAACCGATGTCTTCCGATCAGGATGAAATTTGCACCAAGGTTAGTCCTATTAGATAGTAGTTTAGACACAATTTTTCAAGAAGATCGGTCCAGATCTCTCTGAGTTAGAGGGGATCAAAATTTGACATTTTGGCCAAACAGGTGTTTTTTCTCATCCATGTAACTTATTACCTATTGTTCCTAGAAAATTTTCTCCCAAAGAGTTTAGATAGCTATTTCTTCAATATTTCGGGAAAAAATACTGAAAAAAAAAAAAAATTTGTAGGCTTTTTTTTTCTAAATTAAAGCATTTTTTGCCTTTTTTTTCCAAAAAGGGCATTTTTTTTTTTATTATTTTTTCATAAGAAAGCTTAGGATTTTTCCTTTAAGAGCTTTTTGCACAAATGCACTATTTTGAATTTTTTTCTATTTGTGTCTAAAACCTTACAAATAAAACTTATACTGAGAAACTAGACAAACTAAACTTTCCGAAGGTATATAACATACCTAACTAAAATTTTATACCCTCGATACTGTAATACCCAGAATATGTTGACCTCAGGAAAAAATCGCTTTTTTTCTTTAGAAATGTTGAAAAATTATTATATTTTATTTATTTTTAATAATAATTAAATTAATGTATAATAATAATAACATTAAAAATAAAAAGATAAATAATTTATTAAAATTTAATCTTAATTGCATTAGATCCTTTTATATCATAACTATTTTTATACTTAATTTATTGTAGCTGATGAAGTATTTAAGTCTTGTAAATTTTCAAATACCCAGTCTTTCAATCCTTTCTTGGCGTTACTAGGTTCAGCTGTTGATTTCGCTGCTGGTTTATTTGTTGTCTTTGGAAAGAAATCGCATTGAATAGAGGCAGAAAACTTTTTCAACTTGGGTCTTCCATCGACAAGCGGTATAAAAGCATGGTATTGAGCGGTGCCATCGATTGTTACCGCAGCATCGAATCTGCTCTTCAGTGTTTTCAATGTTTCCTGATGATCCTCTTTGCTACTAAAAACTATTTTAGTTTCTTTACAATAACTCTTTGTCAAATGGAATAAAGCAGTCGCATCTAAGATCGATCTTGATGAGAGCACTGGAGGCTATACTTCGCTGCATTTCTTTTAAGGTTTGCTCCAATACCATCACATGCTCCTTTACCATGAGCAGTAGAATGAAAATGCCACTCAGCTGGCATTCCAAAATCTTTTTCATGGGCCATAAGATTTGCCAAGCTACCTTTGTTTTTAAAATGTTGACGAGCTCCGTCCGAAACGTAGTATACCTTCTTTACTGTAAATTTAGATTTTAGAAATTTTAGCATTCTCTTCTGGTACTCATAAACTGCAACGGTATCATGTTTTAAATCGTCGGATCTGATTGCCATACTTTTGTGTTCCAGCTTTTCATCTTTCATGTAGTAAATAACTACTGTGAATATAGTTGCTTGGTCGTTATGGAAGTGGAATGCTTGTATGGCATCCTGAAGAACATATTTATAGTTTTCTGCGAAATCATATGAAATAACGAATTCACCAGACTTCAAATGTATCTTCAAATCCTTGAAGAATGACCATTGCTCTTTGACCAAAAAGTCATGGTTTCTCAAGTTTAGCAATCCTGTACACATTTCTTCCACAAAATCATCCACATTTAAAATTATTGTTTTCAATGTGCATCTGTCAGTCTGAATCCAATAATCAAATTTGACCTCCTCTATATATTCTCGATCTAAAGAGTTGATTAAATTTTCTTTGATGAATGTGGTTTTCGGGCAATTGGTACATTCACCTAAGTGGCAAGAAGTTGTTGCATTAGGACACATAGTCAATTTAAGGCAATCGCGGTAATCGTGTAAATCTTCTGCCGAATCATCTGTTAAATACTTTAAGTTGATTTCCTTCAACATCAGTTTAACATTTTCATGGTAAATTCAAACGCATACTGTGTGAGTTCCGCTGCTTTCTGCCAAAACGCAATGTTTTGGCCTCATTTGGGTTAATTTCGTGAAGCCAATTCTAACAGCTTCGTGTTCAGATTTAAATGTTGCAAATAACTCTTTCAGGTTACAGATAACCATTCCCTTCTGTTATGTTATGAAGGTATGTTACATACCTTCGGAAAGTTTAGTTTGTCTAGTTTCTCAGTATAAGGTTTATTTGTAAGGTTTTAGACACAAATAGAAAAAAATTCAAAATAGTGCATTTGTGAAAAATTGAAAAACCGTTGTCTTGAGTTACAAAACATTTATTTTGATAGATATCCCACTCCCATCCCACTAAGCGACCAAAAAGCTCTTAAAGTAAAAATCCTAAGCTTCTTATGAAAAAAAAAAAAAAAAAAAAATGCCCTTTTTGAAAAAACAGGCAAAAAATGCTTTCATTTAAGTATTTTTTTCCGAAATATTGAAGAAATAGCTATCTAAACTCTTTGGGAGAAAATTTTCTAGGAACAATAGGTAATAAGTTACATGGATGACAAAAAAAACACCTGTTTGGCCAAAATGTCAAATTTTGATCCCCTCTAACTCAGAGTGTCTGAAATACTATCTAATAGGACTAACCTTGGTGCAAATTTCATCCCGATCGGAAGACATCGGTTTCAAAAGTTGGTGCACTTGACATGAAATCCCCCATATATAAATTTAAATCTATGCAATAAAAAAACCGTATTGAAGGCAAAACCACATTTGAAACTGATTGTAATAAATAGCTTTTTAATAATATATTGAAAGTGAATAATATATTGAAAAGTTATCATTAATACCAATCCCTTTTCGAATTTTTATCGCAAAATTTACACTTTGAAAGATATTATATTTTCAGGAAAATTAAAATGAAAATTAATTGGGTTTCATACATGTTTAAATTAATAAGCGACAAAAGAACTTCATCAAATAGAAAGAGGAACCCACCATGCATCAAACATATTTATACATAAAAGAAGAGAAAGAACACATCCTATAAACGAAAAAGAACAAAAGGAGAACAGTAACGAATTTTTAAAATTGTACAGCGAGTTCGGTTAAAACAGCCATACAGCTGCAATAAAATAATGGAAAGCGTCTAGTTTACTTTTAGCAAGATATTTATGTATAATCTCTTAAAAAATATATTAAATAAAATGAAATATTTCTGGAAAATATAAACGAAAAGGGTTTTGAAAAAACTTATTATTGTTGATCCATTTCTCATTTCCATTATACATTTTTATATACATACATATTTTTCTATAATTTTTACAACTCACATATATACGCACATATATACGTAAATTTTTTTGGAAGGCACTTTCATGTTGTTAGTTCCATATTATTCCTATTGGATATTAATATACAGACATACTTATACACCCAATTGCATAAAATACGGACACATATTCGTATATAGACATACAAAATGCTATACAAATATATTCAATATATTATATATAATTTATTAAAAATACCCATATACACGTTGAAAAAATTTTTGCGCCTGTATTTATTTGGTTAATTGAAATAATTTCGTTATAGTGTAGAAGCATTCAGTAAAACGTTTATTGGGTTGCAACATTCTGTTCAATTGGGATTTGCTCTTTCTTAACGCTCGCTTATTTTAAGCCAGAAATTCTCCTATTGTTTTCTAAATGAAAACAATGTTGGGTGATTACATTCATTTAAGTGTACTTTGATATTATGTATGAATTGGATATGAATCGTTTAAAATAAACCTTTAGTTACTTAGCAAGAACAAATTTGAAACAATGTTTAACCCTTTTCTGCTCATTGAAAGTTAAATAAATGACTTATTTATTATAATTTTTATCTCATTAAAATTTAAATAAATAATCCGGTTATTAGCGTTCTCATAACTAGAATTGCATATTAAAAAAAAAAAATATTTCTCTTAAAAATGGATTCTCGAACTATTGCTAGCTGAAGCTGGCCCCGATTTTGTTTATTTGCATATTAATATAAAATTATTATCACCGATTACAAACATCTCAGTTCTCGCTCCCTAATTTTAATTCAATTTGGATAAAAAATTTCTAGATACCCATATATCTAGTGATAGCCCTAACACTGTAATAAATAAAAGGCCCTAATTACATATATTCGTTATCCTACATCTTTGTTTAGTAGAACCCTCAACAACTTTAATTATACCCCAATCTACTAAACTCACATTTCCAATATGACTTCCATAAACGAAGCATCTGCCATAGCCTTTAATCCCTTGTATAAGGAACAGTTTTTGTTTGATCGTGGTCTTTTACTTGAGAGCTGTGACACAGACTTCGGAAGAGCAAAATTAATCCATTCTTGAGGTGAAATTAGGAGAGTTAGGCTCTGAATGGGTAAACATAAAAGGTTCTTATCGTAGAGTAATGTTGGCACAAGATGGATCAATCGACACTAAGTTCAAGACAAAGGCCAAAGAGGAATATAATGCTTGCTCAGAAGCATATTACCAATGCCTTTCTCAGCTTAACGATTTGTTTAAAGCCAGGCCCAAATCCAAGCTTTGTCCCTAACGACTCCAGTAACTGCATAAAACTCCCTCTGTGCGATATGAGGTTTTCTCAGACAATTATAAACAATGGCCATCATTTCGCGATATGTTCACGGCAGTGTACCTAAACCATTCGAAACTCTCCCCGGTCACAAAATTATACCATCTTCGTAATAAAACGAAAGGTAAAGCAGGAGACATAGTCAAAAGATACACTCTTTCCGACGAAAATTTTGAGTTGGCATGTAATGCGCTGAAAACTCGCTTCGAGAACAAACGTGTTCTTGTAGATAATCAGATTAAAATTATGTTTAACATACCGGCGGCAACTACTGACGATAGCGAATCAATCAGGAGAATTCAATCGTCGTGGAGAGCTGGGGCCCCATCCTGATTCGGCTCATCTCAACCAAACTCCCAGAAGTTCCACTTTCACTCTGGGAATAATCACTCACTTCTCCACGCGAGCTTCCAAAGTGGTCGCAACTGTACCAATTCCTCGTAAACAAATATGAAGCAGTGGAACGTCTCGACAGCATAAAAGCCACAAAAAACTGTTTCACGCTGTCTAGTACTCCCAACCGTGAAGTACAGACAAACGTTGCTCAGGAAAACTTAGATTCTTCTTGTAAACTATGCAATGCCATAATTCACTCTTTAAGGATTTGTCCTAAATTCAGAGAATTCACTGTGCAACAAAGAGTGGATTATGTTTTTAAAAATAAATTCTGCAACAATTTTCTGGCATCCTCTCATTTAAAGGCCAACTGCACGTGTAAGCACACCTGCCTTCATTGCAGAAAACCTCATCACAATATGTTGCATATGAAACCCAAATCACAAAACTCGATCCAAAATTCCGAGCTCAAAAAAGGTAACGAAGCTACTTCTAATAAATATCACTCTCATAATGTTCATTTCAATAATTCACAATTCTCAAAAAAGGACTCACGACTAGTTTCTAACGATGAAGTACCTTCCACTTTAAAACAGATTCACGCAAACTGCTCAAGCGGCAATGAAAACATTTTATTACGTACTGATTTAATGCAAATAGAGCATAAGGGTGAATTATATGCTATTAGAGTATTAATAGACCCCGGGTCCCAAAGAACATTTTTATTTGAGAAAACTAGAAAGAGACTTCAGCTCCCATATCAAAAATTCCATTTTGAAATTGTCGGCATTGGTGGACAAACACAATCGGCAAATAAAGAGTGTGAATTTGTGCTGTACGCTAAAAGACAAAACTTAAGATATCCCATTAAAGCCATTGTGTTACCAAAAGTCACAAAACGTCTCCCTGCATTAACACTTGAGTATCATACTTCCCCTGAATTAGAAAAATTAGATCTTGCGCATCCCAATTTCAATAAAGCAGCTCAGATTGACTTTATTCTGGGTAACGATTAAGAACATTTCATCAATATTGATGGTATTAAGAAAAATATTTGTGGGGACACCTCAGCTTACAACACGGTTTTCGGATGGGTGCTCAGCTGCCCAATGAAATGTCAAACCGTTAACACGTTTACAACTCCAATTGTGACGTCGGATAACTCTGAACTAAATCATATCCTTAAAAAATTTTGGGAACAGGAAGAGCTCCTCTCATTTACTCCTCGCTCAGCTGAAGATGAGTTTAGCGAAGAATTTTATAGGATAACTACAAAACGTCACGAAAATGGAAGGTATATCGTAAAATTACCATTCAGGAAAGAGTTTCCCGATAAACTTTTTCCTTGGATCGTCCCGATTTGTGGCTTTAGGACAATTTACTCGAATGGAGAAAACACTAGCAAAGGATCCCCACCTACAAAATCAATACAACTCAGTTCTTAATGAATACATGGCACTCCACCATATTGAAGAAACTTCGTCGCGTTAAGGTATTTCCCAATGTAAATTTTATTCATTTTATTTACCACATCATGCGGTGGTTTGCCCGGAACATAAGACCACTAAGGTCAGAGTCGTATTTAATGCCTATAAAATTTTGTAATAAAGTACGACCCCCCTTCTTAATTATAAATGTATCTATATCATAGAGTATGAAATATCATAAAGGATTATTAGCTGGTTTAGATCCTTTTCTAATCTATTGTGATTGTAATACAATAAGAATTTGAATTACTTTTGAATTAATAAATATTAAACATGTATATGTAAATTTAATTAAAGGTTTGCTTACATGATGCATGATGAAGTAAAGTTGAGGTAGGATTTCATCGTGGGGTTTCAGTCATAACCATAGGCCACTGGAACCATAGGTTGGGAGGGTTAAGAGGCTTTGGTCTTCCATAATATCATGAAAACCTAATTTTTGTATTATCAAGCATTGTGTTAATTAAAATCCGTATTTCATCAAGGTTATAGCAGGGGAATTGTATTGGCTATGATCTGATTTACAACTAAGCCATTTTCCAACAGTATAGTGTTCATTAAGTTAATTTCGGAGTCTATAATAAAATTTGTGTAGCAGGCTTCTCAATATGCTATAAGGAAAGACAGGAGGACACGAACTCCCCCACCCGACTGTGAGTAAGCTAGTGGCCTAAAAGGCTCCAACTCGTCCTTCCTCGTCAACCCTCGGACTTAAGTGTATTTTTTGATAACAACATCGCATAGTTAAACAGGACCCACTTTACAATGCGATTTAATTTCGATAATACTCAATTGGAGAAAATACCAATATGTTTTCAGTGGTGATATTCAGAAAATGTACCGCCAAATTCTATTAAACCTTTCAGATAGACCATTCCAAAGAATATTATATAAAGACAAACCAGACGGCCCTATTAAAGATTATGAACTCAAAACTGTAACTTTTGGTATAAATTGCGCTCAATTTCATGAAATTCGCACTCTTCTCCAACTTGCGGAAGACCCTGAATCATTTAAACCAAAGGCAGCCTCAATTTTACGAACTGAAACATATGTCTATGACAATCTCTCAGGTTGATACTCTCTCGAAGATACTCTTTCAGCTCAATGAGAACTCATTAGCACCCTAAAGTCAGCAGGATTTATCTTGAAGAAAATCACTGCAAATGACACCCACTTACTCCCTCATCTTCCACAAGAAGATTTATGTGATTCAAACTTTCTACGTTTACCTGAATAAAGTGCCACTAAAACTCTAGGCATTAAATGGAATGCTCTAACCGACTCATTTTGTTATTCATTTTCACTTGTCTCTCAAGCCACAACAACCACTAAACGACAAATTCTGTCTTCGGTTGCAAAGCTATTCGATCCAGCAGGCTGGCTGGCTTCCATTGTTATTCGAGGGAAAATGCTTATGCAAAAATTGTGGTTAGAAAGTTTACAATGGAATGAACATGTAACCCAAAATCCCTACAAATATGGAATGATTTGCTCTCTGATCTCACTCAGCATGAAAAAATAAATATACCTCGATTGTTACAATAAACCCCATCAAATTTCATCCAGATACATGGATTTTCTGGCGCATCAAAGTTCGCATATTGTGCAGCTGTCTATATTCGTTGTCAAACTTCTACTTCTAATGTGTTCTCAAACCTCTTAGTTGCAAAAAGTAAAGTAGCTCCAACACAAACCGTTTCCTTGCCCCGATTGGAACTAAATGGAGCTGTCTTGCTCACAAATTTAGTTAGCCACATTATCTCGTCGCTTAATTTCAATACGCAAGAGGTCTTTTTATGGACTGATTCTTCCATAGTATTAGGCTGGATTTCAAAACCAACTACGATATGGGAAACTTTTGTTGCTAACCGTATATCTCATATTCAACGGTTATTACCGAAAGAAATATGGTTCCACGTTCATACCCATGATAATCCTGCCCATCCTGGTACTCGTGGTTGTAAACCATAAGATCTCGTTAATAATTCTCTCTGGTGGCAAGGACCACCATGGATAACGAGCCCTAGCTCAGAATGGCCCAAAAGAAATCCCTTAAGTCCACAAACATCTCAAGAAGCTATACAAGAACTTCATGTTACAACTCAGAGAACTGATATATTGGAAAGATTTTCATTCTACCACAAGGCACTGCGAGTTCTAAGCTACGTGTTTCGATTCCTAAATAGAATTATTCATAACATCAGACCACATTTACACGAATATACTTTAAATCTTTCTCAAAAGGAAGTCAAACCGGTTAATAGCTCTTGCCCAAAAATCATTTTATCCCGACGAATATCAATCACTCTTAAATTCACAATCAATAGCTTACAAAAGTTTCTTGAAGTCACTAAATCCCTTTATTGATACAAATGGAATTATGCGCGTTAGTGGCCTCTTGTCAGAATCTTCATTACCCTATAATGAAAGATACCCGGTAATCCTAGCTGGCAACTTCCTACTCTGCCAACTCTATCCCTCTCATCTACACAATTTTTTATATCATGCAGAATGAAATCAAATGTGTAGAATGACACAAACGGAATTCTACATATCTCGCCTAAAACCTCGAGTCAAGAAAATTATTCGACAATGCAAAAATTGCATAATATTTAAACACAAACAGTGTTCACAAATTATGTCTCCATTATCTTCACAAAGGTGTAACCTTTCGGTGCCATTTCACACGACCGGCATAGACTTCGAAGGTTCGTTTGACCTCAAAACCTCCACAATAAGAGACGCTCCTTATGTAAAAGGCTACCTTAGCGTTTTCGTTTACTTCAGCACTAAGGCTATCCACCTCGAAGCCTGCTCCGACTTATCCACTGTAGCTTTCCGTGCTGCATTTGCCCGATTTATTGGGAGGCGGGAGCTCCCTCACAGGATTGCCTCTGACAATGGATGCAATTTTCTTGGCGCCAGCAGAGAACTAAGTCGTGAATTTACTTGTTTCATAAAATCTGCTTCAGGTGATATTTCCCAAAAATAGATCACACATGGATTTGAATGGAAATTCATTCCCCCACACGCTCCTCGCATGGGTGGCCTCTGTGAAGCTGCTGTGAAAAGCTTTAAATTCCATCTAAAATTCATAGCTGGAGCTCATAGGTTTAATTTCGAAGAATTTACAACTATTCTTGCGCAAATCGGGGGTGTTTTAAACTCCCGACCAATTTCCTCAATGTCTGAAGATCCTTCAGACTTAACAGCGCTAACACCAGGCCATTTCCTCCGAGGTGCTCTTATCATGGCTACCGAAAATATCTCTCGTTAAACGATGGCAGAAACTTAGAGCAATTAACCATCAATTCTCCATAAGATGGAAGGAAGATTATCTCAAATCGCTCCATAAACGATACAAATGGAAAAATTCCATCCCTAACTCGAACCCTGGCGATCTAGTCGTAGTAATTGATGATCTATTTCCTCCCTCCGAATGGCGCCTAGGTAGTATAGTAAAGGCTTATTCAGGTACCGATGATAAAGTGAGAATCGCTGTCATACGAATCTCCTCTGGTATCATAACTCGTCCTATCGTAAGGCTATGCTTTTTACCACTTCTGAGTGACTATGACCAACATGAACATCAACTTTCCTCTATTAAATAATATTTCTCAAACCCATGAGCGTATGCAGTATTCTATTAACTACTACTAAAGTAGTCCCTCTTCTTTTTTTATTTTTTCATTTTCTTATCCTGCAGAAGCTACAATGGTTGGCCCCACTGTTATAGTCCTAAACACCTAATGTTATAGTCCTAACAAGTCCTAATGTTTAGTCCTAACAAGTCCTAACCGCGGATTTGCCTATTACGTTATAGCGCTGGCAGGCGCTGTCTATCAACGCTCAAACGGCGTTAATGATGCTGAAAAGAGAAAATAAAAGGCAAAGCCGGACAAGTATGCTTTCTCACGGTTAAAGTCAGAACAGCGTACTTACTTGTCTTCATCAGCCACTGTTCTGACTTTTCCCTCTTTATTTATATTAAATCTTAAAACTAATTAAAGATAAAAATACGGAAATTGCATTACTAATGGAAGCAAAAAAAAAAATAATAATAATAAAAAAAACAAACATTAACCATAACGCAATGCAGTTCACGGCCTACTTAAATGGCTAACTTAACCAATAACAAAAAGAAAAAAACAAATAATAAATAAAAATAACATAAACATACCAGCGGCTTTTCAAGGCCACTACCTATATTAAATCATTTCATTTGCAAGTGCTTGACAACACACCCGGAACTTGCTAAAAGAAAAAAAAAAGAAGTAATCAAAACTAAGTCAATGCATTGTAGTAACAACGACAAAAAAACAGAACGCTACAAACAAAAACACAATCGAGTTACTCTAATTACACAAGCGTTCATACAAGCCAAAAAAAAAAGACTTAGCATATA
The DNA here is from genome assembly GCA_963682025.1 of Cordilura impudica. NCBI lineage: Eukaryota > Metazoa > Arthropoda > Insecta > Diptera > Scathophagidae > Cordilura > Cordilura impudica. The sequence goes on from OY821519.1 coordinate 164,689,532, forward strand.
CAAATTAAATTAACAAAAAACAAAACTAAAATCGTTACCCTCCACGACATTTAGTTAGGGCAAATATTACTTTATATGAAATCATGGTACATTGTCAAACACTTGAACATTATCTTAGATTATATTATACTGTACATATTATGAATATTATGTTATATTATATTATAATATTATTATTATTATTATAATTATTATTGTTAAACACGTTGTTATATTGTATATTATATTCGCTATATTAAATTTGAACTAATCTTATACTATTTTGTACTACATTCTATGCATGTGAAACTCTGAGCTGACACGTTGCTTATGCTGCCGCTGGTGATGATTCTGCTGCTGATGATGTCGATGCTGGTGATGATGTCGCTGCTGATGATGTCGATGCTGATGATGATGTTACTACTAATGATGAAGATGTTGATTCTGATGATGATGTTGATGATAATGTTGCTGCTGATGATGTTGCTGGTGATAAGGCTGCTGATAATGACAAAACTTATAAGGACGAATCCGGAACCAATGCTGATGATGAAGATACTACTAATGACGATAATTTCGACAGTCGCTGTCTGGTTTACTGATCGGGCACCACAATGCGTCTTTTTACTCTAGCACGTGCATGACCGTTACTTTCACCTCGTCGCATATAACCATTCCTGTGATTCGATTCCAATACCACACCATGACAACCGTTGGCCTGTTGCTTCATAAAACGGATTCTTGGCCACCTTCTTTTTAAAAACTGACTTTGGCTGGCCGCTTCGTAAAACAAATTTTGGCCTGTCGCTTGGATGAAGTCCGACGACATTGACGATTGAGTTCCAATACAGAATAATAACAAACAAAATGACGTTTGGCCTGCTGCAAACTCATGACAATACTTCCGGCGGAATGCATAATCTCCCACGAAACCACAGGCGTTGGTGTATCGAACCCATAATTCGTTAGCGCTTACCGTAATATTCAATATAAGCGCTGGCCATTCTCCGATGACCTACAATGACGCAAAGGGATGCGGATGGTTAATTCATCGCCACAGGAATCAGCTTACTGCCTGGCCAAATCAATATAGCTCGTTTTGGCCATTTTCTCTTGGCAGCGCCCCTCACAAACTAAACAGGAGTTTTGTTTTGCTGAGCTATGTCATCGTTGGCCGGAGGCAGATGATATGATTTATGAAACAGCTTGACCCCTTGCTCCACTGGCCATCTCGTCAGCTAACCCGGAACAACCATATCTTGTCACAACGGCCTTTCCAATTTGTGCGGGCATAAGCCAATAAATAGTTAATCACATACCAAATTCTCGATGGATCCATTCGCACTTCACTCTTACAGTTGATCTTTAATCAGTAGCTCTTTACTCAGCACGTTGAATTCTTATCTCTTTCTTGTGCCCACCTTTCCGTTATGTCAGCCTACTGCTTCTAGCTGCTTTCTTGATGAGAGTTGAATTTTACCGTTTTCTAGATGAATGTTGATCAGCCTCGCTCCAGTGGACTTGGGTTGGAATTCCCTAACTTTACTAATATAACCAACAACGTGAACAAACAAACAGATATAATAATATAACCAACTATATGGAAAAACGAAACATTACTGATACTATCCTAAAATCTAATTGACTACGTTTATATATATATTTTTTTTTAAAACAATAACTGTGCATTTCTTATAATTTCTAATATTTAGATAAATTCATAAACTTTTACTATATATATACATTTCTACATATGTATACGTTTCGATCGTTATACTTTTCAATTTTTTTTTTCTTCAAATAACAAGATCTATATTTTTTCTTGAAATCAAATCGGGAATAATTCCCGTCCTCTAATTTAATTTAAATATTTAAATTTTATATATTTCTTTTCTTACATATTAATTTTTTCTTTCCTTTTTTTTTCTTTTTTATATTAATCTTCCTCTTTTTTTTCATGTTAGTATCTATATTTTTTCAATATTTATATATATATATATATATTTTTTTTTTAATAAATATGTATGACTAATCTTAATAATTTTTTTTTTAACAAATATGTATGGTAATATTTTTTTTTTTTTTTAAAGAAATATGTATGTTTCCCAGGGGGGACCTCCCATTTTTTTTATAATTATTTATACATCGGGAGACCTCCCATCTTTTCCTTCTTATTTATATATATATATTTTTTTTTACAAGGGGAGACCTCCCATCTTTCCTTATCCTTATTACTCTTTTCTTTTTTGCGGAGGGGGCCTCCCATCTTTTCTTATTGTTTTTTTTATACTTATATATACATATTTTTTTTTCAACCATTTTTCCTTTTTTTTACATATGTGGGGAGTCTTCTCTTTTAATTTTTTTTTCTAGGTGAGGAGAACTCCCATCTTTTCTCATTATTATTGTATACTTTTTTCTTTTTTTTCTTCAATCATTTTTAGTTTTAAAACGTGATGAGATCTCCCATCCTTTCTCATTATTATTATATTTTTTTTTACATGGGGAGATGTCCCATCTTTTCTTATTATTATTTCTTTTTTCTTTTCTTTTTAATATCTTTTCTTATATATATATTTTTTTTTTTTAAAATATATTTTCTCCTCCATTAGTGGGTCCGCTGCATCTGGAAAGTACCCCGCCGGCCTCGTCGGCCCAACCGCAGGAGTGCGGCGACCATCCAGACGACTCCAAATTCCGGTTATCTCCAACCTATGCTAAAAGAAAAATGTCATAGGGGAGAAAAAACCAATACTCAGCTAATACTATACCAATACCCATTTACACCTTTGACAGAAAAACAACTCAAATCACTGTATTTTAATGAATGGTTACTTTTGCTCTAATAAATAAAAACTACAACCACATTCAATAAACTTATTATCAAATATTACCTTCACTAAATTGCGACTTGCTTCGGATACAGATCCGCACGAAAAAGCACTTTTGCCCAACAGCAGAGCTATTCCTATTTCCACAGCAATAAGACACCAGCAAGCCGATCCATCGGTGGTCCGACCGAAATCATATCTAAACCCCCTTGTATACACATATCCAACCTAAAATTTCCAAAACACTACAAAATAAATAACAACAAATTAAGGCACGTGTCCTTCCTAGACACTGCCACCCATATAAGGCATGACCGCACACAACGCGTCATCCTTCTCCGGAGCAGAACGGCTTCCTGCTGCATTCCGCAAACCAGAACCGGGCCACTGTGAGGCTATTCTCGGCAAAAACCCTCCCCACAGTGTATGCCGCGAATTTTGCGAGACTCGCTTCTGACTCCCCATACCAGATTAAATCCGTTGAACCATTCTCAATTACTGAGGTGTGCCCGCTACAAATGGCGTCACCCTCCATATAAAAAAACTGAGGCTTCCTGGTGGGAGACACTTGTCGGCGGGTTATGCGTAAACCCCCAGCCTTCCCCTCACCACCTAAAATACACAATTACTAAAATAAACAACAAAACAAAACCTTCATCATAGACATGTGTATTAAATGGAATGATTTCAGACCAAATAATGCGATCACTGGTGGAACGCCCGTAAATGGTTATTATGCCACTTACGATTCTTCCCCTTTATGCGCACCGTGGACGTTACCGGACTCATAAGGTCCAGTCCAAATGGGTGAAAACATATTTTTCCTGGTGTTGTTCTTAACAAGCACCCTATCACCTACTGCAAAGGACACATCATTTACCTTCCTGTCATAAGCCTTTTTCGACAACAACTTAGCCCTCGTCTGATTCTTTCGCACTAGTTCATGGGAGCGCTGTATCTGATATTTAGGGACCTTGTTTGGGTCATTCGTATTGTAAAGTGGTGCACATTTTTACTTAGGTTGGTCGGTAAGTCGATGTCGAAACCGTATAATGTCTTAAATGGGGTCTGCCACGTAGATGAATGTACAGTGTTGTCATGCATATGCATCGCCGGTGCCAGCCATTGATCCCAATTGCTGCCATCCTCATTGACGAAGCTCCTCAAGTACTCCGCCAAAGGACGGTGACTCCTTTCCAATGAGCCGTTTGCCTGCGGGTGATATGGAGTGATGTTCAATTTCTTGACCCCTAACATCCTACAGATATCCGAAAACACCTTTGACATGAAATTTGTCCCGTTGTCCGTGACCAGCATGCTTGGAACCCCATACTTGGCTATAATTTCGTTAAAGAAAATTTTCGCCACAGTACTAGCCTCTCCATCCGGCATTGCTGTGCACAACATAAATTTCCAAAAATCATCTTGAATAGTCAATATCAATTTGTTACCCGCAGTGCTTTCAGGGAGAGGTCCCACCATATCCATATATACTTCTGAAAAGGTCGACTAGGAGTATCCGTGAGGACCATCGGCATAAATGTTTTCTTGGCACTCTTATTTTGCTGACATTTAACGCACTTCTTCACATATTGTTTAATATCCCTGTGCATGCCGACCCAGCGAAATTGCCTCTTTATCCTTTTAACGGTCGCCTGCACACCCACGTGACCGCCCAAAGGACTATCGTGAAAATCCTTTAACACTGTCACGATCTCTTTAGGATCCTTCCACACCACATACGTTGGTTCCTCATCGACCGCCACCTCGACCGTCACCTCGACCGGTGGGTCATTAACATCGCTTGGTCCTTTTTCACTACTCTCTTTGTTCCCGCTGTGAACCTCTTTGTCATTCCCGTGACCTGAGCTCCCCGCATGATTTTTTCCTTCGCCCTTCGACATGGCCCTAGTTTTAACCATCAGTATTTCCTCCGTCGAATATGGTATCCTGCTCAGTGCATCCGCATTCTGATTCTTCTTGCCCGGCTTGTACCAGATTTCAAAATCATATTCTGACAGCTTATGTCTAAAGTGCGCCAACCTTGAAGTTTTATCCTTCAAGTTCGCAATGCCTTTCAGCGGTTGATGATCGGTAAAAATCTTAAAGTGCCGACCCAACACGTATGGCCGAAAATTTTTCACCGCACATACGATTGCCAGAAACTCCTTCTCTATGGTGGCGGAAAATCCTTAACGCATTTCACCTTTTCTGGGTCGGGAAGCGCTCCATTCTCCGAACACTTATGGCCCAAATACACTATTTCCCGCCTTAGGAAGTTACATTTCTCCGTTTTTACCTTCAAATTATTTTTCTTCAATAGTTGCAACACTTTACGTAGCCTGGAGTCGTGTTCGGCCAGACTCCCTCCATATATGACAATATCGTCCAAATATACAAAACATTCAATGCCTGAAGACCTGTTAGCATATGATTCATTAATCTTTGGAAGGTTTCCAAGTGGCATCCTATTGAATTCAAAGTGACCCAACGCTGTACTGAAGGCTTTTTTCCTTGTCCTGTTTATCCATTTCCACCTGATGATAACCACTGGCCAAATCCAACGTGGAAAAATACCAGCTGCTGCCCAACTGGTCCAAAATTTCATCCATCCTTGGAATGGGGAATACCTGCTTCAGAGTTGCCTCATTAAGTTTATGAAAGTCTACCACCAGTCACCAGCTCTTGGTCCCTGCCTTCGATGAGTTCTTTGGAACCAATAGTAATGGCGAATTCCACACTATGCGAAATTATGCCATCCTCCTGGAGCTTCTGGACCTACCGATTAATTTCCTCACGATGTATCTGAGGAGGCTGCACGGGAATTTTATGCTTTACCATATTCGTGCAAGATAGTTTATCTCCCTCCAACCAGAAGATATCATGGTACGTTTCGCATATCGTCTGAATGGACGATCTTTTCTCACTATCCAAGTCAGCATCGGTCTTTATTGTGGCCATTATCCTACTGACCCTCTCCTTGACATCCACCTCCCGCACGTGCGTCACCAACCCCCCAGCTGGATTTTTTAAATTCACTAATCCACTGAATTTTGGCGCAAACCCATCATTCAAGTAGTAGTCAACCTCAGTAGAATTCAGAATGGGCGCTTTCACCACGCCATCCTTTACGTTGGTTAGCGCGGCCCTTAGATATACTCCTGGCGACAATTCTTGCTTCTCCACGACCACTGTAGTATGTTTGATATTGATCCCCATGGTTGCAATAGACACTGTCCTCGGCTTCGCCACTATGGTTTTCTCCACGATATTTACTGCCCCCCGAACCCGTGGCCTCCCTGAAAGAAACCAGAGGTAAGTTCCAAGTGGCAATCTTACAAACACCGAATCTGCGTAACTACACCTAGCTGAAATTCCCCCTGCATTCATATCCGACCCCGCAATGGGTCCTACCTCAGCCGCCTTCGCATATTCCGATGTTACCAACGGTATTAGACTTTCGCGTGATCGAGTCGGTGGCCCTAAAATGTTCTAAAATGTTCCTCCTTGCCGCAATTATAGCATTTCCCTTTTGGTCTCGAACCTCCAGGTTGCCCGCTCTCCATCGTCGGGGGTCCCCTACCATAGCTCCTACCTGGCTCATGGCCGTATGTTCTACATTCAACACAATATGGGGTATTTTTCGTCGTCCAACATGCATCACGAGTGTGTCCCGCCCGTTGACAAAACGAACAGGGCGGTGCTTTGTATGCATTGTCACTTGACCCAGCATTATTGTATGTATTGCCACTTGACCCAGCATTATTGCATGCCGTATCACTTGACCCAGCATTATTGTATGCCGTACCACTTGACCCAGCATTGTTGAGCGGAGCTGCCTTATCTGCCTCCGTCCTGCGCAACAACTGTTCTACGGCTGCCACGAGACCCGAGACTGGATCCTCGCGGGTGTACTCCTCGTCAAAGTTTACACCCCTTAACGGAGGATCATCCCCCCGCCAAAGAGTTGCTTGAGCCGCCAGTGCTTCAATCAAGAGATCGTCCAACTTACATGAGCTGCTTGCCAACATCCTACCACGCAGCATTGGATCCCTCAGGCCAGATGTGAACGCTGATTTTACCTTTCTTTCTATCTCAATAGTCATTATCTCGTCCTTTCTCCCTTTAAAGTTTTCATCTAGTATGGCATGAGCTGTTGCTGCTAATGTCTGCAGACGCCCAGCAAACTGTCTCACATCCTCATCCCTCCTTTGGCAGGCTTCATATAGCTCCCTTAGCACCGAGTCAAGCGACCTACTCTTTAAATATGTTGACTTTACAATTGCCAACAACTCATCCACTGACGTAAAAGTACGTAACCTCACCAACTGGTACGCATCCCCGTAAAGCCTCTGTTTCACAATTTCCAAATATTCCTCCACCTTTTCCGGCCTACATCCATCAATGAATTTATACACTTCTGCTTGCAGGCTTGGCGATGGCTCGCCGCCGAACGTAGCACTATCGCCTTGACCGTTTTCAGAATATCCTGGGAGGACATCATCTGTGTTGGTTGTTGCCCCTTAGGCTCCTTATGGTACAGATCCCCAAAAATTCAACAAAATTCGGCCTAATGCCGGAACGATTATTGGTCCGATGACCGGCTGCGCCATTAATGTTATGGTCGTAAACACCTAATGTTATAGTCCTAACAAGTCCTAATGTTTAGTCCTAACAAGTCCTAACGTTTAGTCCTATCAAGTCCTAACCGCGGATTTGCCTATTATGTTATAGCGCTGGCAGGCGCTGTCTATCAACGCCCAAACGGCGTTAGTGATGCTGGAAGGAGAAAATAAAAGGCAAAGCCGGACAAGTATGCTTTCTCACGGTTAAAGTCAGAACAGCGTACTTACTTGTCTTCATCTGCCACTGTTCTGACTTTTCCCTCTTTATTTATATTAAATCTTAAAACTAATTAAATATAAAAATACGGAAATTGCATTACTAATGCAAGCAAAAAAAAAATAATAATAATAAAAAAAACAAACATTAACCATAACGCAATGCAATTCATGGCCCACTTAAATGGCTAACTTAACCAATAACAAAAAAAAAAACAAATAATAAATAAAAATAACATAAACATACCAGCGGCTTTTCAAGGCCACTACCTATATTAAATCATTTCGTTTGCAAGCGCTTGACAACACACCCGGAACTTACTAAAAGATAAAAAGAAGTAATCAAAACTAAGTCAATGCATTGTAATAACAACGACAAAAAAACAGAACGCTACAAACAAAAACACAATCGAGTTACTCTAATTACACAAGCGTTCAAACAAGCCAAAAGAAAAGACTTAGCATATACAAATTAAATTAACAAAAAACAAAACTAAAATCGTTACCCTCCACGATATTTAGTTAGGGCAAATATTACTTTATATGAAATCATGGTACATTGTCAAACACTTGAACATTATCTAAGATTATATTATATTATACATATTATGAATATTATGTTATATTATATTATAATATTAATATTATTATTATTATTATTATTATTATTATTATTATTATTATTATTATTATTATTATTATTATTATTATTATTATTATTATTATTATTATTATTATAATTATTATTTTTATACACGTTGTTATATTGTATATTATATTCGCTATATTAAATTTGAAGTAATCTTATACTACATTCTATGCATATGAAACTCTGTTTCACAACACCACGATTCAGAGGTCCATCAATGTTTGGTATGCAAAAGATACCACTCTCTAAGGTTTTGTCAGCGGTTTTTGAAGATGACTGCCAAGGAGCGAAATCAGTTGGTACGACGATACCACTATTGTGAAAATTGTCTTGCCACAAGCCACGACTTAAGAGCCTGTCAGTCGACGGACTTATGTCACAAGTGCGACAGCTATCATCATATTTTGCTGCATCCAACCCGTACTAACAATGACTTAAGAAATACCATCAATGATCGACAAACCACCAGGCAAGCCCACAGCCGCAACAACAATAACACCAGGCGAGCCAACCGCAATAGGCGCAACAGCAACAACTCCATCAGGCGCATCAACAGTAACAACACCATCAACAGTAGACGTACAAGCAATAACAAGACTATCCAGCGAACCAACTTCAACAACTCCATCAGACTCACCAACAACTTCAGCAATAATAATCGTACTGTATCCATACGCAAGCCATACTGTCGCTTACACAGGTGCTTTGCGCACCAACCAATTAAAAGACGTCACAATTGACGGGCGGCATGTCTAAATTAATGCATTTAGACAATCAAAATGATATTAGTAACGAATATTATGAATTAAATTGTGAGTTATATTACTATATTAAACGTATCGTATCATATTGCGAATTATATTACTATATCCAAAATATCGTAAGCAACATATTGTGAATTATATTGTTATGTTATTATCGTAAGCCTAAAAATTACCCATGCTATAAGGCATAATTTTATCAAAATACTTTTGATCACTTCACTTATTCTACAACCCTCAACATAAATGGTTAGCGACCAGCACCTCCAAATTCATCTCTAGATGAATTAATTAATTAATGGCTAAAATTTCTATTCCTTTTATTTCTTACACAACATTGGATAAATTTCAAACCCTTCGTTTACAATTTCTCCATTTCTTGAGAAATTATAAATAATCAAGGCACAGATTCCAAACTGTTCAATATTTAGGTTCCAGCGATAACAGCCCAGTCTTGCATCCCACAACCTCAACCTAAATATTAATTAACCGGGAGAAATCGGTACATCTTGTTTTTTCAAGACAAACACGAACATGTATATTGTAGTATGCAATGTTACTCGTATCTAAAACATATTCGTTTCAAAGTTGTTCTATATTTTAGTTTTTTTATATTGGAAGAGGCTTAAATAGTATAACTTTTGCTTGAATTCTCATTTGGTTGTTTTCAGCAAATATATATGAATTTAACCTTTTACCAAACAAACTATCTACTGTTTTTGGTTACTGATGAGGGTTGGTGACTTTTCCCGAAACAGCTGTATAACCTGTCATGCAGAATATAGATCAATTTTTTGAAACAAATGTGCCAATGTTTTTGCTTTATTTGAAGTAGAAATGTGTTATCTTGAGCCTGAATAATTTCAAACTCAATCATTAAAACGATAAGGATCGAAAATAAGATTTATTATTTTTATAAAAATATAATAAAATTAAAAATACGGAGGGCACGCCGTTAACGCTAAATGTAAGTTTAGCAAAAACAAATTATTTTTCTTCTTTTTTCAAGAAAAAAAAAAACAAACATGTATATTGTAGTATGCAATGTGACTCGTATACAAAACATATTTGTTTCAAAGTTGTTCTATATTTTAGTTTGTTATATTGGAAGGGGCTTAAATAGTATGACTTTTGTTTGAATTCTCATTTGGTTGTTTTCAGCAAATATATATGATTTAACTTTTTACCAAACAAACTATCTACTGCTTTTGGTTACTGATGAGGGTTGGTGAAACAGCTGTATAACCTGTCATGCAGAATATAGATAAATTTTTTGAAACAAATGTGCCAATGTTTTTGCTTTATTTGAAGTAAAAACCTTTGATCTTGAGCCTGAATAATTTCAAACTCAATCATTAAATCTCCATTTTTATTTCTAAACTATTTTCACATTTATGTGAGTCTTGCACTCTTTCTAATTTTATGTTCTCTATCATTTTCCTAGCATTCTCTAGTGAATACTTTAATCTTGTCTTTAGTTGATTTGTGTAATTGTCGAAATCATAGACTTTTTCATTGCATTTTTCTATAAGATCATCTAGCAAAGTTGGTAATTTGCAATAAACCAACTCAAAAGGCGAATAACCCGTATCTACATGAGGTGTAGTATTATAAACGAATGCATAATATGGAACCCATGAGTACTAATTATCATCAATCACGAATTAAAGAAAGTATTCATTCAAAACCCTGTGGTTCCTTTCTACAGTTCCCAGCGTTTCATGATGATATGGTGTTGAAAATCTTTGTTCAATTTCCAAAAATTCACATATTAGTTTAATTAACTAATTTGTAAACTCCGTTTCTTTATCAGATTTAATTGCTTTGAACATTCCCTATTTTAGTATCACATTCTCAATTAGCGCTTTGGCTGCATTTGTGGTCTCTTTTGTCTCCATCGGGCAAGCTATCAGTTACTTTGTTGATACTTTGTTGTATAGTTAGAATATATCTGCAATGTTGTGATGGTCTTAAAGGACCTACTGTGTCAATTACAAGTGTGAAACTTTGGTTTGGTGTGTCTGACACGCATAAACGTTCTCTTGTGTGTTTGATCTGTTTGTTCTCTGACACAAATCACATGGATACGGATTTTTGCTTCAGCCGCAGTACTGTTGTTCTAACTCCAAAGTGCCCTCCGCATGGTGTATTATGATACATTTTTATAAGATTTTCCTTTTCTCCATTATCTGTTTCTTTTGTGAATTTTTATATATTAATATTTTGATGTCATTCTTTTCTTTTATTTTCCCAAGGGTTATTTTTTCAAATATCTCTTCACTTCTTTCCAGTACGATTTTTCTATATTCCGTTGTTCTTAAAATAGATGGTAGTTTCTCCAATACATTATCTAAATAACATGGATTTTCACTACTTCTTACGCGCGACTTAAGTAAAAACAACCTTGTTGTTTTGTTGGTTTTTTACACTGATTTTTATTTTACTTAAAAAATATCTTAAAGCTATGAATTACAGCTATTCTGCAAATCAGCATAATTTTATCGTCTACATTTATGAGAAAAAAACTCACAGTCGTGATATTGTGGTGGATTGCCACAATAACAAAACTATTTGCTGTGACATACAAACAAACGACAAAGTATATGATTGTGTATACAAGCATATAATCTGTATGTTTGGTTGTATGTAACTCCTCCAACCTTAGCTAAAAGAATTCTCCTGAATTCGAATACATGATAGATAAATATTTTCATGTTATTATTAATTTTCCTCATATTTCTCTATAACCTCCCTTATTTGAGGAGGGGCTTTATTAATTTTAATTTTAATTTGATTTTTTCTTATTAAAAATATAAGAACTAAAAATATTATTACAATTAGAATTTTTATAGATATATTGATGCCATAGGAAATATTTTTGTGCATTTTTAATTCTTTATTTCGTTTATGTTATGGAAGCTGTTATTTTTCAGTTTTCTATAGTTTAAAAATGTATCTTCAGTAAAATTGTATGTATTGTTATTATCGTAAACAAACTTATCAAATAAAATTTCATTTTTGTTTATGAAGACATTATAATCTATTTTAATTTCACAATCATAGAAAGACAGTTTATAACTACCATGCAACAAGATATTTCTGTCATCACAATTTTGTATAATTTGTTTATTTTTTGCATTTTTTACAACAACTGTTACTTCATCAATCGTTATTATGTTAAATACATCATTATATTTGAGTTTACAATTTTAATGCAAAGTACAGCTTGAGCTGTATAATAATTTGTTTATTTTTTGCATTTTTTACAACAACTGTTACTTCATCAATCGTTATTATGTTAAATACATCATTATATTTGAGTTTACAATTTGAATGCAAAGTACAGCTTGAGCGCTTCTTTCTACATATTTAAATGATTTATTTTCTTCGTATTTATACAGACTATTATTTACAGTTATAAAATACTACCTATCTGAATCGACCTCCAGAAATTCAGAGTTGGGCATTGGTAGCATTAGTCTTAAATCAGCCGTAAAAAAATTCAATGGCATTTTAATCGCAATAACGAGCAAATTATTTTTATAGTATAATACGTCTAATTTTGTTAACCGCAGTTTATCGAAATCAATATCGTAATCAATAATTTCGTCCGATGTCAATATACTAGGGTGAAGTGTGTGGTTGTTCGCGGAGGCAATGCTGTCCTGAATTTGATTTATTCTGTCCTCGATAAACTTCACTTTAAACAATATGTCGGAATAAAATAATTGTCTAACATTTTTTCCTTTTGTGACTTCAACTCATTGAAAGCTGTTTTAGTCATATTTCTGTCAGATCGAATAGTAGACTTCAGCAAATTAATGCTGTTTTGCAAATGCTCGTTTATTACAATTTGTTTGTTTAAGCCTTCAATGGCATTGTGACTGTTTGCTGTTGTAACTTCTAGACGATTTAGAATGTCCATTATGTCTTCTTCGTCCATTGTTCCGAACAGCCATTTTTGCGTAGAGCCCACAATATTTAATAAACTTCTTTTTCCTAAAATTTTTATTAGAGGGACTAATTGATCTAATTTTTGATTTTAGTATCTGGATTTGTCTTTCGATTAAACCGTTTGGGAAAAATTGCATGGCAACCATATTGGAGTACAGTTATAGTTTGGTTCACAATTTCTACAGCTCCTATTTTCATATTAATAAAACCCGTTTCACTGGTTATTGGCTTAGATAATAGCAGGTTCGCGGTTGGGACTATTTGTGACATGATCATTATTATCGTTATCAGAATCTGTAAAATTAAAAGGACGTTTAATGTTATTAATGTGGATATTGTTCAGGTTTCTTTTTATAAATTTTGGTTGTTCCTTATGTCGAACGCTTTTATAATTTTTAATCTATCCCTCTTGTCTACGTTCTACATAATTTTCGCGGTTTTCGTTTCGTTTGCTTAAAATCCTACATTTCATAGCCTTTATACGTTCTTTAATTGTACTGTGATCAACATGATGTTGTTCAACCTCAGAAGGAGTACATTTAATTGTTGAGTGAAAAGTATTGTTGTAAAATTTTATAGCCCTAGCCATTTAGGTTATTACTGACATCTTTTCCTCAACGCTTAAGGCTCTGATTTTTTCAGAAATTGTATTGTTCAATCTTTCGATATCCGCATTGCCCGTATGACTATTAGGTTTTGTGGCATGATAATCTATGTTCTCCTCATTTATAAATCGTCGAACATTTACGGTATTGAACTCATTATCAAAGACAAACTTATTTACTCTTCTTTTGTCGCTTAAAATTCCCTCAATTTCTGAATAATAGTTGGATTATTTCTATCTGGAAGATAAAAATGTATAGTATGCCTGGATAACTTATCTACAAAAACTGCAAAAGATTGTCGGCTATTAACGTACGTATCAACGTGAATTATTTCATTTGTGGTAGATGTAGTCGCAGTGTAATGGAACTTAGGTTTTATTGGATTTCTGTCATATTTTGCAGATTAACAAAAATCACAATTATTTATAATTGTATGAATTGTCGTTTTCAACTCAGGGTTGTAAATTTTATGCTTGATTCCCTCATAGGTTGGAATAATTTCTGAGTGACCTATTTCGTTCTTGTGATACAAAGCTATTTGTCTCTTCAATTCCTCCTGGTTCACTATGTCCCGCGCAAAATGAGAACACCTCAGAAACCTAACGTCAGTCCTGTTCCGAAAAATTTCCTGCATTGCTTTTTGGAATTTATAGTAAGTTCTTTCATCTACTTCAGAGTAAATTGCTACTCGACCTTTTATGGAATGATTACTAAGTATACTATCGATGTTCTGAGAGTCCAAATCTACTCTATCTATATATATTCTGTTCTTACCGAATAATTGTACTGCTTCTTCATTCTTTTTATACAAAATTATTATTTGCGTTTTGAACCTAATAACAACTGTGCCCAAAATATAGGAGTCGTTATATAAGTCCTCCTCCTGAGGGTGGACTGTTTCCACCACTAACGAGGAGGAATCATCTTCATTTGACAAATCCTGCTCTGCATTGATACGTTCGGCATCACTCAATTTGGCCTCATTTGCATTAACATCGATGCGACTCAAGAAATCAGCAACGTGGTTCCCTTTGCCCTTAATATATTCATCATAATCCATTAAATGGACTAGCCAACGTTGTAGCCTTGGGCTAATGTCCTTTCCATTATTCTTAGCTTTTAACCACTTTAGTGGCTGATGATCTGTATTCAAATCAAATTCGATACCATAAAGATAAGGTCTTAAATATTTTACCCCCAGACGATAGCTAATAGCTCCTTTTCTATAGTGGAATAGTTTCCCTCATGAACATTGAGTTTTCTCGAGCCGTAACATATTGGATGCCCATCCTGTGTTAAAACGGCACCAAGTGCAAAGTTACTGACATCCGTTATCAGTTTAAACCTCTAATTAAAATTTGGGAATCGTAGGATAGGGGGATTTATTAAAATGTCTTTCAACTTCTCAAAACCGCTTTAAAATTTGGATCATTCGTATTTACCTTGGTATTTTTCTTTAAATATTTTGTAATCGGGTAAGCAATCTTTGCATAGTCCTTTACGAACTTCCTATAAAAACCAGTCATTCCTATAAACGATTTGAAATTTCTCTGTGTATCGGCAAGTTTGAGATTCTGAATAATCTTAACTTTTTTGGATTGGGTTTGACATCAATCCATCAATCGAAGTCGATTCAGAACTTTTTTCAAATTTACCAAGTGATCATCTAATGATGTGCTAAAAATTAGAATATCGACCAGGTAAACAGTACAAGTTTTATTTATGTATTCCCTAAGTACTGAATTCATAAGTCTTTGGAAGGTAGATGGAGCACTTTTTAAGCCAAAGGGCATTCGAATGAATTCGAAATGGCCAAATGGTGTTGAAAATGCCGTTTTCTCCTTGTGCCCTTCTTTTACCAAATTTGGTGAAATTCCTTTGCTAGGCCAAGGGTTGAAAAATATTGGGCTTTGCCCAGTTTATCTAAAATTCCCTCCATATTAGGAATCGTAAATTTATCGGTTCTAATAAATTCATTAAGCTTTCTATAATCTACAACCAACTTCCACTTCTTAATACCAGAATTGTCAATTTTCTTAGGTACAATCCAGAGGGGACTGTTGTATGGAGAGTTGCTCTCCTGAATTATATTCTGCTCGAGCATTTCGTCTATCTGTCTTTGTATCTCTTTTTCGTGAACGTGTGGATATCTATATATTTTTGAGTATAGCGGTTTATCGATAGATGTTGGAATTTCATGCTGCACCACCTGTGTGGATGTAAATACATCACCGTCTTTATAAAATAAATCCTGAAATTTATTCAGCATTTTTCTTAGTCTGAAATCTTCATCGCGGTTTAAGTGACTCAAATCGAATTGATCTACTCCATTGACTTCAGTATCTTGAATAGTCCGAATTGTATTAATACAATTGGGGGATTCCTCTTCGAATAAAATTTTCCTTCCGAATACATCCATAAACCTTTTTCCCAAATCTATCTTTGCCCTATCAATTACCTTCCAGGAAAATGTTCCTAACATGTTAAATTCCTTAGGGATCGGTGTAACAAAGTACGGAACCTAAAGGGCTTACTTAATACTGCCTCAGAAAATTCTCCCTCAAAATGATTAGACCTTATTACACTAGTTTCCGCCCCGGTATCAATGAGACATCTTACCACTACTTCCTATAGTAACCGCTATTAGGGGCAATATTGATTTATAGGAGCCCTGAGAAAATTTTCTTCTTCATGCTCTGATTCATTCTCTAAATTTCCTATATTCATAAGAGTAGTTGTGTTCCTAAACGAATGGGACTGGATTCTCGGAAAAAGCCTGGTTTGAGCATTATTTGTAGACATTTTGTTTGAATTTGGTTTGTTGCCAGAATTATTTAAATTTTGTCTATTAGTAAAATTATGTTAGCCTCCAACACTCTCATTTCTTTTACCATTAAATCTTCTATTGGTTTGTATTTTAGTTTTTTTCTGTGTTTAAAATCCATTGCTCTGTTGTCGTCTGATAGCTTCAATTGTGAAAATCTATTATACAGTGAATCAATATTGGGGCTTTGTTCGGTGATACAAGCTCTAACTTGTCCGTCGATTTTTGTAAGAAGTATTTCAGTAAGGTCTCTATCGACATTGTAGGGTGAGTATAATTCGGGTTTTTGTTCGTCATATATGAATATTTCATTAATTTAAAATTTAGATTCCATGAATACATTAAAAAGTTCTCTAAGACTACTTATTTTTACATTTATGCAATAGTTAAATACCTCGGGATAAGTTTATCTTGGTCCGAAGTCCTTTTTGAGTTGTTTTTTTATTTCCATCCAACTTGTGTCCTCTGGTAACATAGAGATTGATTTCGCTGCATAGTCGCGTAACTTCTCATTTTTAACTATCATTGTGCCATATTTTATTAGATCCTGATATTGGCCGCAGAGGCTTAAGGCACTTTCTACTGATCTGAGAAAAGAGGGGAGATGATGACCCTTTGCGAAGGCTCTTGTTTGATGAAACTGATTTAGGACGTGGTGTGGGCTTCGTCCCAAACCAAACTGCTGGAGTTGGCCATGTTGATCCAGTTGATGCAGATGATTGTGTTGTGAAATAGCTTCTGCTTGCTGGTTCTTTGATTGCATTTGCATAATCTGATTTTCGTATTCAGCTTTTTGTTGTTGCACTGGTTGCACATGTACAGCCATTTCATTTTGTAGTTGTAACTGGTGTTGCTGTTGGTCTTTCATGACCGCTTCCTATTTGAGTACGAGACATTCAAGTTGCTCAATCCTCTGTTGAACCCGTTCAACATTCATAGTAAAGTTTTTGTTGGTATATCTTTGGATATATGGCCTTTATTTATATATATATCTATGAATATATAGTATTAGTTTTCTTTATATTTTATATTTTAGTACAAGCAGCTGGTATTTGTTTTGTTGTTGGGTTAATTAGTGATGAAGGCACAGCGCTGATCACAATTAATTATTTCAACAATAAAGCAGGTTACTTGCACTTGTACTATCGTAAGGAAAATTGACTTAATTTCTATTTTATTTGATGTCAGGTATTTTTCGTGTCGACTTCTGCAACATACGTGGACTCAGATCGGTTTTTTCTCTGAATATGCCCACATTTGCTTTCATGGGCCGGATGTTCATGCCTTATGTGAGACCCAGGTAAGTGGGGATGCTGATCCACAGGATTTTCACATACCTGGTTATCACCTTCTATCCCTCTTTATTCTTCATAGGGGCCTTGTTATGTACATTCGCGACAATGTTGTGTACCAGTATCAGCAACATCTGAACTGTAATGATGCAGAATTTAACTCACTTTGGGTTAAGTTCAAAATCAGGTCACACATTTTGCCCTTCGGGTTTCTATATATAAGCCCAAATGCAGAAAGGGAGCATACCTATAATGGCTTCGACGCCCTTTCTGAATCCATTTCTAGAATCCTAGAGAGTTGCCCGAATAGTGAAATAGTTGTTGCTGGTGATTTTAATATCCATAACTCTACATGGCTTCACCAATCGAGTCAAACAGCTCCCGAAGGCCGTTACGTTGAGCTTTCCGTGGCACATAACCATCTTGCGCAACTAGTGAATCAACCAACGCACATTCCGTGCATTGAAGGGCAACGACAAAATACTCTTGACCTTTTTCTCACTTCACACCCTGATAAGTATGAAGTGAAAATATTTGCACCTCTCGGTAATTCGGATCACTGCATCATTTCCGCATCCTTTTCGTACTCTGTACTTCAAAGTGTTTCAGCACCAGCTATGAAGCGCTTAATTTTTATTTACGAAAAGGCTCGTTGGACTGAGCTCAACGATTTTTTCAAGAATTTCAACTGGAAACTTTGTTTCATGGATAAAAATGTTGATGCTGCTATGAAAATGGTGGAAAAAATAATAATGCTTGGTATGCGATTATTCATTCCATCAAAGCACATTTCGGCTAATGCAAATCAAAAATTATGGTTTAACCAGACCTGCAGAGATGCAGTCAGATCCAGAGAGGAAGCATTCAGATATTGGCGTGAAAATAAAAATTCCGCCACTGAACTGCAACGCAAACAGGCGAGAACTGTATGTGCCAAAACACTAAGGCACCAAAAGTTTCTTTACAATCAGCGTCTTCGTGCTAAAGTTCTCTCTGCTCCTCTGCGTAGTAAAAGCTTTTGGTCATTTGTTAAAAGGGTAAAGAACAAAGCTAGTTCTGTTATCCCAACTCTTTTAACGAATGACCAAATATTCACTGAACCGGTTGATTAGGCTAACCTCTAAGCTGAACTTTTTGCAAAAACTCGTTTTTGCCGGATAGCGATCAACCTCTGCCCGAACTTGAAAGTGTATCTTGTACAATGCCTAAAATAATCTTTCGAGCACGTGCAGTTAAAAAGATTCTTTCGGATCTCAACATTAATAAGTCTTCCGGACCGGATGGTATACCAGGACTGGTGCTGAAACAGTACTCTTCGACGCTAGCCAGTCCATTAGCCAGCCTTTTCAGCCTTTCGTACCGTGCGGGAGTCTTTCCCTCTTGCTGGAAAGTTGCTAATGTCCAACCAATCCCTAAAAAGGATGCTGCTAATAACCCTGAAAATTACCGTCCAATTGCAATCTTCTCTGCACTCTCAAAGGTGATGGAGAGTATGATCAGTTTCCATCTTGTGAACTACTAAGAGGCCAATTCACTTCTTAATGATCGACGGTATGGCTTCCGTAGAAATCGTTTCACGGGAGACCTGTTAGCTCTACTTTCTAAATGCTGGAGTCGATCCATTCGCAATTTTGGCGAAAGTAAAATGGTTCGTCTGGATATTTCCAAGGCATTCGATCGTGTGTGACACGGTGCATTGACATCAAAGCTTATTGCAATGACTTCTCTCGATTTATATCGAGTTTTCTCAGAGACCGAACAATACGTGTTGTTATTGATGGGGTCTCATCTAATGAGTTTCAGCTTAATTCAGGGGTACCCCAAGGGAGTTTGGAGGCAGAAGGCAGACAATGAATGACACACTCAATCAAGACCTGTTAACAATCTCCAAGTGGGGTAAAGCGAATAGGGTTGATTTTAATGCGCTGAAGACTCAATGTTGTATGTTGACCCATAGGGCCATGGAATCAACAATGTCATCTGTATATATGGGTGGTATAGGTATTGAGGAAGCGGATACTCTTGATGTTCTAGGCATGAGAATTCAATGTGATGTTAGTTGGAACGAGCATGTTTTTAAAGTGTCGAAAGAAGCATTCAAGTGTCTTGGTTTTCTAAAACGGTGTAAAAATTACTTCACTCCTTCTGATCTCCTTAAAATCTATACCACTTACATCCGACCGAAAATGGAATACAACTCCCATATATGGGCAGGAGCTTCAAAGTCTATTTTGGAGCTACTGGACCGTGTACAAAGGAGGGCGTTGGCGCTCATCAATGACAGTTGGGTATACAACTCTATTGATTCATTGGAACACCATCGGAATGTGGATTGTGTAGCACTGTTCTATAGATATTACCATGGGAAATATTCTTCTGAGATTAGCGAACTTATTCCAAGTGCCCGAGTTTCGGTTCGCTCTACCCGCTTCTCTAGTAGATCACATCCGTTTGTAGTGTATTGTCCAGTTGACCACACAACGCATTACAGAGAGAATTCTTTATCAGTCGAACTAGCCGTATGTGGCATAAGCTAATAAAATTTAAGTCAAATATCCACACACACTACTCTTTCTTTCCTCCTTCCCACAACCTATTTTCCTGAAATCAACACAATCCACTGCATTTGTAGGGGGCATCCTCTGAGTATTGGTTAATAAAAAAAAAATGAAAATATTTATGTTATCGATATATCTTTTGATATATTGGCCACCAACTTAAAAAATATCTTAAAGCTATGAATTGCAGCTATTCTGCAATTCATACAAACAAACGACAAAGTATATGATTGTGTATACAAGCATATAATCTGTATGTTTGGTTGTATGTAACTCCCGTCTCATTAAGATTATTATCATTCTCAATGGTTATTATATTATCTTTATTTGTCGACTTTTTTCTAAATATAAATTTCATTTTTCTTGCTGGCTTTATATCATTAATTGATGTACATTCCCATATGTTGGGGTGATCAGTCTCAATAGGTGATGTTCCATCCTTCTGCTCTCTTCATATTTCTCGTTATCACCAGCGTTTTCTTTGCTTTTTCGTAAATTATTGGAGGTATCATATTCTTTAAAATTTCTGACAATGCATCAGAGTTTGTGTTGTTTATTCCTTTCTTGTACACTATTTGGAAATCTTAATCAGACAATTCTATTCTTCTTCTCGTTAGGTTTGAGCTTGAGTTCTTGCGTGAAAACAATGAAATGAGTGGACGATGATATGTTACGACTATAAACTTTCTACCATACACATATGGTCTAAAAAATTGTATGACCCAGTGTATACCCAGTAGTTCTTTCTCTATCACTGGTTTTTTTTTTATCTCGTACTTGTGCAGCGATCGGCTAGCATATGATATTGGTCTATCCTCACCAATTTCACCTTGTGACAATACGGCTTCCAATGCAAAATTCGATGCATCCGTTGCCAATATAAATGGTTTTTCAAAGTTTGGGTTTTGCAATATTGGTGGACTAATCAGTCATTGTTTCAAATCTTCGAAAGCTTCTTGGCATTGTTTCGTCCATTCAAATTTGTTACCTTTCTTTAGCAATTGGTTCAGACAACTAGCTGTATCTGCAAAATTCTTGATAAAACGCCTGCAATAGTTGCAGAATGCCACAAATCTTCTCACTTCATCTGCATTTGTTGGAACTGGGTATTTGGTTATTGCTTCAAACTTTTCTGGATCGGGTGTAATTCCATTTGGTGTTATCAAATGTCCCAAATACATATATCACTTCATGCTTCAAAAGGCAACACTTGCTTGCATTTAGTTTCAAATTATATTTTTGCAATCTGTCCAAAACTCTTACCAAATTGGCATTGTGATGTTTAAGGCTGCATCCGAAAACTGTTATATCATCTACGTATAGAAAAGCTTCGGACTCAAGACCAGACAATGCTACAATTAACATTCGATTTGAAGACATCTTCAGACCAAAAGGTAATCTAGTGTATTGGTAATGTCCATCGGGTGTTGAAGATGCAGTGTATTTGCGCGATCGGTGACCCAGCTCTATTTGGTGGAATGAGCTCGTCATATCAAGTGTGGAAAAATATTTAGCTATGCCTAACCTATCCAAGATGTCATCCAGACGTGTCAACGGAAACTTGTCATTAATGATTTTGTCATTCAGTTTCCTGAAATCGACGACCAATCTCCATTTCTTCAAGCCCTTTTGTCCCTTCTTAGGAACCAATAGTAATGGTGCATTATATGAATTTATTGATGGTTCTGTTATATTGTTTCGTAATAGTTGCTGTACTTGAGAATTTATTTTGTCTGTGTTTGGGGCAATCTATAGTTCTTTATGTATACCGGAGTTTCATCATGCAAATCTATTGTTTGCTTATACAAATTATTTGTCGTTAACTCTTCATCTTCAATATGAAAAATCGATTGGTATTTTTCTAGAATCTCTTTCAGATCTTCATTTGTATCACTCAATTTGAAATCGTTCAATAATCTTTTAAATCGAATATATGTATACCTAACTTCTCCACTATTGTCTTTAACTGAACACACTTCGTAATCTTTCAAAGGTGTTGTGTCTATTTTAAGATTTTTTATAATTGTAGCTTTATCGGTTACGTTCAGCAGTTTTATATGCTGATTTCCATTTTTGGGGACTATAGTGTTCGCCAAATATACACCTTTTATTATTTCCCTATGTATATATATACTATACTATCTTCCATCAGATTTATTGTGTATGGTATTATAATCCCGCTTCTCACAGGTATTCTAATGTGATCAATGTCGAAAGCATCGTCATATATAGGAATTGTTATATTGTCATTATTGACATCAAACGTCAATACGTATTTATCAAAATCTATGTTGCATCGATATTTAGATAGAAAATCTCTACCCAGTATTCCATCAGTTCTTATTGGGAAATCTTTTGCTCTATAGTTGAATCATTAAATTTTATCTTCACATTTGTTGAACCTAAGGATTTTATCTGTTCCCTTGAAATCCCAGTCAAGCTACGATAATCATCTTGATCTTCTTGGTAATTGTACAAAAAATTTTCCTTGCACAATGATACATCGGCTCCTGTATCTATCAGAAACGTCAGTGCGTAATCTGTGTTGACTAAATTCAGTCTGACATAGTTCTTTAAATCTGAAGATATGGTATAAATTTTTCTATTGTCTATTGTCCTATTATCAGAAATTTTTGTTGGGCGAACTCCGGTTCCTGGGAGTTTCCCTGGTTCTGTATCGGATTTATACTATAATTTTTTCTATAATTATTTCTTTGGTTACCACCTCTATTTCCATTTCGGTTTCCCCTATTGACATTACCATTAGTGCTTGACCTATAGTTGTTATTATTATTATGAGAGTTATAGTACGGGTTCCTGTTGTTGTTATTGTTATAGTTGTTATTATTTCCGTATCTGTTGTTTTTATAATTGTTAGTGTATCTTCTTTTTGCGTTATTGTTGTAGTTTCCGCCTCTGTTAGCGTTGTTGCTGCCATAATTTCCATTGTTGCTTCTTTGCAAATTGTTATCGTTATTGCCGTTACGGTTGCCATTGCGTATACCACTGTTGCCACTTGCATTCTGGTAGAAATCTTGTCTCTCTCAGATTGCTGTTCTATCTGCTTCGCCAACTTCATTTATCTGAACCTCATTTAACTCATTGACCAGTGAATCTATTTTATCGGCAAAACCTCTAACGTTGTCACCTTTTTGGACAGTTTGTGTCAATATCTGTAGTATACTGTTTGATGGTCTTAATGGCTTATAGGCTTTTTTCATGGCCAACACCAACTCATTATTGCTTGTCGGAATTCCTTCCTGTTTCACTCGGTTTTGTACTCTCTGTTGAAGTCGTGATTTGAATATGAAATTAAAGAAAAAATCTCGCTTTTCCTGTACCACAGTCTCATACACCAATTGTCGATTTTTATAAAACTATACAATTCCTCTTTCTTTCCTGAAAATAAAGGTACTAGTTTCGAAATAACTAATAATTCGTTCATGTCCATAATTTTCGTCATAATTACCCCTTCCTTCTTTTCAGTATCTTTCTTATCTGCGTGATGTGCCAAAATCTGTAGTGCTTCCTCTTTTAGCTTTCTAAATTTGTCAACTATCTTTGTTCTAAGTTCCTCCGTCAATTCAGTTTTCGCTAAACAATATTCAAATTGTGTCTTTATATCCGATATTTCCTTCTTTTTGCATTTACCGTTTCTGTCGAATATGGTTTCCCTATTGACTTCTTAGCGTTTACCACTATTGCTTCTAATTTCCTTATTAAATTTTCCATATGCGACATTGACAACTCAATTTTTCTATTTTCTTCTTCAATTTTATTTTTTTAGCTTTATTTTATTTATTCATTAAAATAATATTTATCTATCTAGTCTTTTCTATATATAAATTTTAATACATGATTTTCTATATTTTTATAATTTTCATATCTTAATGATAGTTTATGTTTCTAATATTACTCTACTTAAAAGATTATAATATAAATTTTCTTTCACTTTTTATTGTATGTTATAGTTATAATAAAATAAAATAAAATATATTTCAAACTTTGGATTTATTAAAAAATATTTTCTTTCCCCTATTTTCCGTATTTCTTTATCATTAATATTGTTTCTAACTCTGTGGTTGTGGGCCTTAATATGTCCTCTTCTGTAGGACTACCTTCCATTCCTATGTCCTTCCACAAACCAGTTAACCATTGAACTTTTCTCTCTAATTCTGCCTTCGTATATTTATTATTTACCTCTTGTTGCTTAGGGAACTTTATTGGTTTAGAAAAATAACCTTCATCTGCCGGTCTTTTTATCTCTGCATCTAATTTATCTAGCACATCTGGCAATCCTTCAAGGTTCTCTGCAGACATTTCTTTTTTATTCTTTTCTTTTGTGTCAAATATGAATTTAACTCCTTCCTGGTTTCCTGTATTCTTTTTTCTAGATCTACCTTTCTGTCGGTGTTTGTTTCGTAATTTAACTCACTTTTCAGAATGTTTATCTTCTTTTGCATTCGGCTCTTAAAATCTCCCCTATTTCTTTTAACTTTTGGAAGGTTTACTTTGGGTATAATATGTTGTCTAATTGTTTTATCCTTTGTCAAAACTCTAATTGGTTTAGGGCCAATATTTAGGATTTTAGGTTTAACAACATTTTCTTTGTCTTCCGCTTCTTGTAGTAATCTCCTCCAATTTTCTTCTGCTATTTTTAAATTCCTTAATATATCTTCTTCTGTCTCCTCCATCGGAAAAATTTTAAACTCCATTTCTAACTTGTTGTACCCTTATCTGGTTCTTTACATATTTTCTCAGGTGCCTAATTATTAATGTAAGTGTTATTAATATACAAATCAGAATACTGAACAAATCTTTAAACAAAAAATGAGAAATTTTCATTAGACGCGAATACTAAATTACAATAAAAAAATCTCACACCGAAAAATAACAAAAAAAATTACCCTTTTCTTTTCTTTTAAGATTTAAACATTCAGATTCAAGATTCAATATTTAAACATTTTACTCTATAATATGTTTGCACTTAATTTAAAAATTCACAATATGTTTTTAGCATTTCACTTTACGATTTTGTTTCATTCAAATTAAATGGATAAATTAAGTTTTTCACTTTATAATTGATTCGCATTCAAATTACTAGATATATCCAGTCGTGCCCATGCACCTTCTGGGTATATATTATTATTATTTTTTTTTATACACATACATACACTCTTTGTTACTGTTATCATATATTGATTGCTAATTTCTTCTTTTCTATCGCAGAATCTGGAATTTTGCTGGATTCTTCTTTAGGATGTTACTAGTTTCTTTACTTCAGCAATATGGCTGCATAGAGTATTTAAGACAGGATCTGTTGCAGGATTATATTGTAGACAAGATCGGTTTCATTGAAGGATCATATTGTAGACAGGATCGGTTACACTGCAGGATCGTTTTGTAGACAGGATCGGTTACACTGCAGGATCGCCATGTTGTGAAAAAAAAAACGAATGTGTAGTTAAGAAAGTATAAACTCTTGAGGTTCTTTTTTTATTAAAATACTAGGGCTTGTTGCTTTTTTTCAGTCTTGATTATGACTGTCCTTTTATTTAACAAAATCAATTCTTATATATTTATTTTACATTGATATGGTTGAGTAGAATTTACTCAATACTTAGCACTAAAAATGTATGTTTATGTTGTGTTGGTGATTTTTAGTATTTTTGTCTTTCGTCAAATGGTCAGTTCGTCAAAACGTCGCAGTTAAACAATGCATCGATCATTCATACACAATTTGGTGTAATGTTCCACAAATTGGTGATACGCTAAAACAAATAAGTCATTAAACTATTTGTTTGCGTTCTATATTATTTCAGTATCAAACGTACAAACATACATTTTGTAAACCTGACTCAATCGTCACCACAAACATACATACGTATTTGTGTACTTGTGAATCATTGATCTGTGTTTACACTTGACCCTATGTTCATGAGTACACCACAATACAGCCCATTGTATGGTGGTTCGTTCTTTTTTCTCTTTCCTACTTTGACTAATACTAAATCTCCCATCGCTAAGTCTATACTATTTTTTCTTTTCTAAAAGATTCTAATCTTCTTTTATTCTTTATTTCCTTTATCATTTGTCTAGCATTAATGATTGTCTTAATCTAATTTTCATTTCGTTTGCATAATTTTCAAGATTATATACTTTGTCGTTATTTAAAATTTCTTCACCTGGTATACTTAGTATTTTACCAAAAATTAATTCAAATGGTGAATATTCGGTGTCAAAGTGTAGCGTTATGTTGTATGCGAATGAATAGTACGATATCCATTCTCTCAAATTGTCATCATTTACAAAAGATAAAAAATATTCATTCAGTACCCTATGATTTCGTTCGACAGTACCTAATGTCTCGTGATGGTAAGGTGTCGAGAATTTTTGTTTTATTTTTAGCAAATCGCAAAAGTTATTTGTGAACTCAGTACCTCTGTCAGATTTCAAAGTCTTGAATATTCCATTTTTTAATATTAAATTTTCAGTCAAAGCTTTCGCTGTCGATTTGGCTTCTTTAGTTTCCATTGGGACTGCTATTATACATTTCGTTAGTTCACATTGCATAGTCAATATATATCTGTAGTATCCAGAAGGACGTAGTGGTCCTACTGTATCGATGACTATAGTGCTAAAACTATCACTTGGTGTGTCCGTTATACATAACGGTTCTTTGGGTGTCTTACTTGTTTGTTTCTCTGAAACATATCTCTTTACCATTTTATTCGTGTTCTTTCATATATATTTTTATTTTTTATTTCAATAATGTTCTTCTAATTCCGAAATGACCACCGCATGGTGTGTCGTGATACATATAAATTAATTTTTTCACCTCTTCATTGTTTATTATTTTCTGTGGATTGCTATATAAAAGAATTCTGACGTCATTAAATCATTATTTTCATTAATTTTCTTTTTCATTTTCCCATGGGTTATTAACTTAAATATTTCGTCACCTTTTTCTAGTGCGAATTTATCATATTTCAATCTGCTTACTTAGATAAAAGTTTCTTCAACATGTTACCTAAGTAAATGGGATTATCACTGCATCTCACGCGCGTTTCGTTCACAGAATAATTATCTTAAATTTTAAATTCTTTAGTCGACTTGTCTAATATAAATTTTAATTTTCTCGCGAGTTTTATATCTTGAATTGATGTACTGTGGTGTTTTTACAAGGATTGTGTGCAATTGTTATGCAGGATGTGTTTTAATAAAAAGACATTCTTTTTTTTTATATTTTTATAAGTTCCTTTTAAAGATATGCTTAGGTAAGACTTGTTTTCAAAGAAAACCTCTTCATCTAAGCTGTCAAGTAGAACTTCCCTTTATTGTTAAAGTTCATGCTTTTATATAAAAATGCCAAATACTTAAATGAATAATAATGAGTGCTTTCAATAAGTCACTCCATAATAAAAATCAATACTCTCTTTTCAATATTGGTTCTATCATAATGATTTTAATAATGGCTATGTACAATGGCATTAGGCGATCATGGAAAAAAGAAGGCTGGTTTCTTTATATTTTATAATTACTCATAATTCAAACATGAGTACAATTTCAAACAAACGAGTAGAAATTGTACTGGCTAAAGTACATACCGAATTCAATACATTGGAATGTGTATTCTATACAGTTTGCATATGAAATCAAATCTAGTGTACTACATATTGATCGTTCAACTCTATTCGATTTCATTGCTTTGTATTTTAACTTGCTCAGTCAACAAACACACTGAGTCATTTGTTAGTTACCGTTCTTGCCCTACCCCAAGTTTGCTTGATACTTTTTGTTCTATTTATTATTGTAGCTAGCCAAATGTACATGTGTGTATATGTATGCTTGTTTGTTTTAATTCTCTGTTGTTACGGGCACTTTCTTGTGCTTGCATACATGCATGAGGGAATGTGTTACATATACGACACCCTCATCCTAAAGAAAAATCTTATAATTTTGTTTAAAAATTATGTGATTTTTATGATTTAACAATAAAATATTCTGTAATTTAATTTTTTTTTAAATTTGTAAAAAATAATTTATAATTCTTAAATCTTTGTCTTGGGTTGTAATACATTCTAAATACATTTTTATTTTATTACATTTCAAGTGCTTTTCCTTTTTTTTTTTTTTTGAATTAAGTGCTTATGTTTACATATATAAATTTTTCTTTTGTTTCTTATCGTCTACAATGTAATTTTAAGTTGTTATTGTTTAAAATCTATTTTGTGTTTTATTTGTTTACTTTAAGTTCTTTAATTATCCTTTTTAGGTGGTTTTTGTGCGCCGTCTTTATCTTGTCCTTAATCTTTAAATCTTCATTTAAATTATTTATTTTTACAATTTCATAGGGGCCATCGTACGGTGGTCCACTCTTTCTTCTGTTCCCTACTCTTACTAATACTAAATCTCATATTTTTAGTTCTATGCTATTCTTATTAGCTAAAGAATTTTCCGTTCTTTTCATTTTTACTTTTTCTATCATGTCTCTTGCATTATCCAATGAATATTTTAATCTAATTCTCAACTCACTAGCATAATTTTCAAAATTGTATATCTTGTCTTTGTTCTGTATTTCATTACTAGGTAAGTTCGGTAGTTTTCCGAAAATCAGCTCGAAAGTTGAATAGTCATTGTCAGCGTGTGGAATATGCGAATGCATAATATGATATCCGTGAATTCCAATCATTGTCATCAACAAAGGATAGAAAATATTCATTTAAAACTCTGTGATTTTTCTCAACAGTTCCAAGTGTTTCATGATGATAAGGAGTTGAAAACCTTTGCTCCACTTTCAGCATTTCACATATTTTCTTCATTAGTTGATTTGTAAACTCAGTCCCTTTGTCCGATTTCAATGTCTTAAATATTCCATGTTTTAGAATAACATTTTCTACTAGCGCCTTAGCTACAGAGTTTGTTTCTTTAGTTTCTATTGGACATGCTATAACGTACTTCGTTAATTCACATTGCATTGTGAGTATGTATCTAAAGTTGTTCGATGGTCTTAGTGGACCTACTGTGTCAATTACTATGGTTTCAAAACTTTGACGTGGTGTGTCAGTCTTTTCGAATGGTTCTCTTGTGTGTCTGATTTGCTTATTCCTTTGACAAAAATCACATGATCTTACAAATTGTTTTATCATTTTATACATATTTTTCCGTATGTATCTCTGTTTTAAACGGAGTAGCGTTTTTCTAACTCCAAAATGTCCTCCGCATGGTGTATTGTGATAAGCTTCTATTAATTGTCTTTTTCTATCTTCATCTTTTATGTATTGAGGATTTCTATATAATAATATTCTGACGTCAGTTCTTTTGCTTCTGTTCATGATCGCTTTGAATCTTTCTTGTGTTACTATGTTGAATACGTCATCACCCTGCTCGAGAGCGTAACTAGTTCAACCTTTTTAATACTGATGGTAGTTTCTCCAATATATCACCTAAATAGTATGGATTATCGCTACATCTTATGGCCATTTCATTGAGACTGTTATCGTCCTCAATTTTCATTTGTGTTGTGCACCTTGTGTCTAATTTGAACTTTATGCTCTTTGCGCGCTTTATGTCATTCATTGGTGTACAGTCCCATGTTACGAGTTAATCAGACTCCGTGTCGGCTGTCACATTTATCTTTTCCTCATTTTTAGCTTCATCATTTTTTTTCCATTAATTACTTTCCTTTTTATGCCTCTTGTAATCACCAATGCTTTCTTTACGGATTCATCAATCCCTGGAGGTATCATTGTTCTTACTATGTCTGAGTCATGAACAATTCTGGAAAGTGCGTCTGCATTAGTATTATTGACCCCCTTTTTATATACAATGTCGAAATTATAATCCGCCAATTCCAAACGTATTCTTGTCAATTTTGAGCTTGGGTTTTTATATGAAAATAAGGCAACAAGTGGCCTGTGGTCAGTCACCACTATATATTTTCTACCACACAAATAGGGTCTGACAAATTATATGCCCCAATGTATACTAAGTAATTCCTTTTCTATTACTGGTTTGTGTCTCTCATGCTTATTTAATGACCGACTTGCGTAAGATATTGGCATATCTAAGCCAATTTCCCCTTGTGACAAAACTGCTCCGAGTGCAAAATCAGATGCATCTGTTGTCAAAATAAATGGTTTGTCGAAACCTGGATATTGTAGGGCTGGTGGACTTATCAATTTCTGTTTTAGTGTTTCAAAAGCAGATTTACTTTTTTTGTCCATTCAAATTTCACTCCCTTTTTTAGAAATTCATTTAAGCAACTTGCTATTCTCGCAAAATTCTCAATGAATCTTCTGTAGTAGTTACAGAACGCAACGAATCGTCTTACTTCATCTGCGTTTTTAGGTACTGGATACTTATGTATCGCATTAAATTTACCAGGATCTGGTTTTATACCTTCAGAAGTTATTAAATGACCAAGATATATACTTCAGGTTTCATAAAACAACATTTACTAGCATTTAATTTTAATTTGTATTTGGTCAATCTATCCAAAACTTTCACTAGGTTTGCATTGTGATGCTTCAAACTGCATCCGAAAATAATTATATCATCAACGTAGAGAAATGCTTCAGAATCTAAGCCCGATAAAGCTATTGTCAACATTCGTTGAAAACTGTTTGATGATATTTTTAGACCAAATGGTAATCTCGTATACTGGCAACTACCATTTGTCGAAAAAGCAGTATAAGAACGTGAATTTTTATTTAATTCTATCTGATGGAATGAACTTGTCATATACAACGTTGAAAAATATTTTGCTCTACCTAATTTGTCTAATACATCGTCTAACCTTGTCAATGGAAATTTGTCATTGACGACTTTGTCATTTAGTTTTGTGAGGATCAAATCGGGACTCATTTTGACCCACACTACTATGATCATACTCATTACTTCACCATGTATGTGTACCTATTGAATTTATAATCATATTAAATGTATTACCATATTAAATTTATTAGTTTATAAGGACATACTTATATTTCTAACCAGTAGCATTGAATTTATTATTTTATAAGGTTATATAGCTATAACATTTTTCGACCCTACCAGTAAGTTATGTATAACACTTAAGCATTACAATGGTTAAATTAACATGTATATATATACAGCGTCCCCTAACGTCAATAAGCTGACATAAAAAAATTAACAGCAAAGACTTCACCCATCCTAGAATTGTACGAATAACCTACGGTCATCTACAAGTACGAACTAAAACAACTGTGTGACGCTAGAAATTGACACGTCAGCTTATGCTGATTGGTCAATGAGGTTCGTAACATACACGTATACATGTGCGTGTGTTTCACAACTCATTTCTGCGGGTATAAAAGGCCGAACAACAGACAAACAGAGATCAGTCTCGTGTAGCTCTTGAGGTAAGACTGTTAGAGGACAGCTTACTACATTCAGATATTTCGGTGGAAATTATTATCCCTGGGTAAAAGCATAATCCGATAGCGGTCGTTTATGTGGGAGACTGGGAATAACCAAAACAAATTTGTTAGTGGTCATTTGCTTTGGGTTTCCATGCGTGTAACTAAATGTATACCTCAGTACCGTGTTTAACATTTTATTTGTCGTGGTATTAAATTCGTATAATATCTATAGTTCATTATTGTATTTGTTTTAAAATAAATAAAGTTAATAACGTTTTCATAAAAATATCGAGTGTCCGTCTTTCTTCAACATTTCGAAACCGGCAGTTCAGCACATCGGACGTGTCCGTCCTCCAGCTCTTCAATCAACAGAAATTCAACATAGTAAACGTGTCCGCCCTTCCGCACAAATCTACTGGTGCGTCCGTCCTTCTTCAATAATTCGATACCGGCAGAGCAACACATTGGGCATGTCTGTCCGCCCCAGCTATTCATCGACCGCAACATCACACATCAAACGTGTCCGTCCTTCCGCGGAAATCTACTAGTGTGTCCGTCTTTCTTCGACAATACGATACCAACAGCTCAACACAGTAGACGTGTCCGTCCATTCCAGCTATTCATCGATGGCAACTTAACTTCATAAACGTGTCCATCCTTCTGCACTAATTATACACCGTCTGTCCTTCCATACTAAACATCGAGTGATTTTTAAATTTTCTGTTAACGACCCTGGACAAGGCTGAGCTTACGCAGGCTAAGGCAAAATTGCGTCGTCAGTTTTCTGAAATCTACTACTAGTCTCCATTTTTCTAAATCAGTGTGTTCTCTTTTGGAACCAATAATAACGGTGAATTATAAGGGCTTATTGATGGTTCTATTATCCCATCATCTAATAAGCTTTGTACTTGGGAATTTATTTCTTCAGTTTGTGCATGAGGTAAACGATAATTTTTTATATACTGTTTATAGAAATTATTTGAGGTCAACTTTTCGCCTTTCAAATGGAATGCATGTTGATATTTTTCTATGATATTCTCCAGCTCAATTTGACTTTATTTGTCTGTACCGTTCAAATTCAAATTTCTCATTAATTTTTTAAATCTATCTTCTGAATACGAGTTGCAATCTGTCTCCACTCTGAGATTTCTGACTATTTTCGTATCATTTGTCACGTTTAAAATCTTCACATGTTTGTTACCATTTTTTAGTATTATAGTGTTTGCCAAATACAAACCTTCAGTGATTTCTCTGTTCATTATCAATTTATCCTCATTTATGTCTATATCAAAAGGTACTACAATCTCGCTTCTTGGTGGTATTCTTATATGATTCATTTCAACTATGTCATCATGTATGGGAATGACTATGTTCCCATCATTCGAGTTAAAAGTCAATATATGCTTATCGTAGTCTATGCTACATTTAAATATTGAGAGGAAGTCCCTACCCAGGATTCCGTCAGTGTTTATTGGAAAATCGTCCTCTACTAATTGCACTTTATGTTCTATAATTGTTTCATCTATGCTCACTCTCGTCATTGTGGAACCAATAGATTTAACTTGTTCCCTTGATATCCCTGTTAAACAAAAATCATAATTCGAATCCACATCATAACGGTAAAAAAAAACTTCTTTTGCACAGAGAGATGTCTGCTCCCGTGTCAATCAAAAATGTCAAGGTATGATCAGAATTCAATATATTCAGCTTGATGTAATTTCTGAGATTCGATGAGATTTTAAATATTCTATTTATTTCTAATTCATGCCCCGTGGAGATTCTCTGCGTAATCTCCGGCATTTGGAAATTTCCCTGAGTCTTTGCTCTATGTACATTGAAACTTCTATTTGGTTCTCTGTTATTGTTTCCATTATTATTTCTGTTGTTGCCATTTCCATTGTTATGATAATTATTATCATTATTTCTATTGTTGCCATATCTATTGTTATGGTAATTATTATTGTTGTTGCCATTTCTATTGTTATGGTAGTTATTATTATTATTCCTGTTACGATTGTTATTGCCATTGTTGTTCCAATTGACACTTCTATTACCGCTTCCACTGCCGTTGAAGCCTTGGATGCCCGAACGGCATACTTTCGAAAAATGATTAAATTTACCGCACTTATTACATCTTATACCGTTGGCTGGACATCTGTCGCCATGTGTCGAACCACAATTATCGCATCTCGGTCTTTGTCTTCCATTCGCAACATAGTTGTTGTTAGCATATAATATTTGCCTTTGCATCGAACCAACCTCAGATTCCTCTGCAACATTCAATGCGTCAACGAAATTCGCTACTCTGCTTGCAATAAGTGTTGACAAAATCTGTTGATCTCTTAAACCGGCCTTGAAAGTGTTGAATGCTATAATATTATTCGTCCTCACTATAGAAGCTCTATCTGTCTCTCCGACTTCTAATATTTGAATCTCATTTAGTTCTGAAATCAATTCATGTATTCTGTTCTCGGTTATTAAGTCCACTATTGTTGCTGGAACAGTTTCCTGGCTTACCATATTCTGAACCTTAGCTTCCAAACGTGTTCTGAACACAAAACTGAAAAATGCGTTTTGTTTCGCTGCTGGTATAGTCCGTCACTAATTTTACATTTGCAACAAAACTGTTAAGTTCGCTTCTTTTACCCGTAAAAACATTAATCAATTTGTAATTAAAAATGCATTTAATCCATATTTTCCCAACGTTTCGTGAATGTTATGTTCACTTTATCAAGGGATTCGTCTATTTAAAATAAAAGAAAAATATATTTAACAACATTGCAAAAACTTTTACCACAAACAATTATGACTTACAGTAAGAAAAAATGTTTTTATTACATTGAACAATAATTTGTTGTAGACAAACATAAAAGACAGTAAACATGAAAATTATATCAAACACAAACTTAAAAATTATATCACAGTTTAATTATAATATTGCAACACAGTAACTGGCATTAATGTTTTGTGTGTCTTCTTTTAAGTTCATCTTTTTTATTTTCTGTTGTATCCTTAACGTCTCTATTGTGAATCTTTTCTTTTCTATTTTTTCCCGATCTAATATTCGTATTTTGTCAAAATCTGCCGTATGATTTGTATTTTTTATATGTTGGGCTAATGCAGTACTTTCTTTTGATTTGTTTATGTCCATTTTATGTTCTGTTATTCTTGTTTCTAGTGTTCTTTTTGTAGTACCAATGTAAACCAAATCGCAGCTTTGATCGTTTATTCCTTTACATGATATTTCATAAACAACCTTGCTTTGTTGTTGTTTGTTTATTGGTGTTTTTATGTTTGTAAATATAGAGCTTAAAGTTTTATTAGGCTTATAAGCAAAACATATGTTTTTCTTCTCTATTGTTTCTTTGATGTTCTGTTTGTCAGTGAGGCCCGGGATGTATTTTACACTGAAAAATTGTTTTTTCTCCTTGTCGGTATTAGGGTGGCCAGATGTTTTGTTTTCTATTTTCTTCACTGCATTTGTTATTAAATTTTTTATAAGATTTTTTGGAAAGCTATTGTTTGTTAAAATTTTGGTTATCGTTTCTATGTTTTTAGAGTGATATTGTGTGTCACTAATATTGAGTACTCTGTCAATAAAATTTCTGGCAATATTAATTATTTGGCTCCGTGGTTGTGTTGCATTAAAATTCATAATCCTTCCCGATGAAGTTTCTTTTGCATACCAGTCGAAATCTATTTTATTTCCACTAATACGTAGTTTCGTATCAAGGTATGCAATTCCCATGTTAGTTTGTATTCCGATTGTAAACTGGATTTTACTATGATATTTGTTTAGAGTCTTCAGGATTTCATCTTTATCGTCAGATTTTATTATGGCTAAAATATCATCTACATATTTTGCTATGTATTTTATGTGAATGTTTTTAGTTTCCAATTCATTGATTGCTTCGTCAAGTAGAGTACCTAGGACTATATCAGCGATGGTTGGTGAAAGGGGGTTACCCATCGGCATACCGAATATTTGTTTAAAAATTTTTTTATCGTATATAAAATAGTTATTGTCTGTAAGACAGAATTTGAGTATATTTAAAAACTTAGAACTGGGAATTCTGGTGAAATCTTTTAAAACGTTCCATTTTGCCATTATGTTATTTATCGCGGTATGAACTGGGATGTTTGTAAACAGTGATATGACATCGAAAGATACCAGAATTTCCCCGGGGCAGATGTTTACGCTTTTTAACTGTGATTTTAATTGTGATGAATTTTTTATATTGTAGTTAATCGAAATTAAGTTTTTAAAAATTTTTCCCAAGTATTTGGAAAGTTGGTAGCATGGAACTTGCATCGAGGAAACAATTGGTCTCAGAGGGATTCCAGTTTTGTGGATTTTCGGTAATCCGTAGATTCTTGGGGCTGTTGCCGCTGAACAAAAAATACGACGTTTTTGCCATGAATCTATATATTCATTTTTGTGCAGGTCCGTTATGATATTATTGTTGTCCCTTTGTAGTTTTGATGTTGATGAAATCCTGAAGACTCTAAACAATTATCATAGTAAAATCCAGTTTACAATCGAAATACAAACTAACATGGGAATTGCATACCTTGGTACGAAACTACGTATTAGTGGAAATAAAATAGATTTCGACTGGTATGCAAAATAAACTTCATCGGGAAGGATTATGAATTTTAATGCAACACAACCACGGAGCCAAATAATTAATACTGCCAGAAATTTTATTGACAGAGTACTCAATATTAGTGACACACAATATCACTCTAAAAACATAGAAACGATAACCAAAATTTTAACAAACAATAGCTTTCCAAAAAATCTTATAAAAACTTTAATAACAAATGCAGTGAAGAAAATAGAAAACAAAACATCTGGCCACCCTAATACCGACAAGGAGAAAAAACAATTTTTCAGTGTAAAATACATCCCGGGCCTCACTGACAAACAGAACATCAAAGAAACAATAGAGGAGAAAAACATATGTTTTGCTTATAAGCCTAATAAAACTTTAAGCTCTATATTTACAAACATAAAAACACCAATAAACAAACAACAACAAAGCAACGTTGTTTATGAAATATCATGTAAAGGAATAAACGATCAAAGCTGCGATTTGGTTTACATTGGTACTACAAAAAGAACACTAGAAACAAGAATAACAGAACATAAAATGGACATAAACAAATCAAAAGAAAGTACTGCATTAGCCCAACGTATAAAAAATACAAATCATACGGCAGATTTTGACAAAATACGAATATTAGATCGGGAAAAAATAGAAAGGAAAAGATTCACAATAGAGACGTTAAGGATACAACAGAAAATAAAAAAGACGATGAACTTAAAAGAAGACACACAAAACATTAATGCCAGTTACTGTGTTGCAATATTATAATTTAACTGTGATATAATTTTTAAGTTTGTGTTTGATATAATTTTCATGTTTACTGTTTTTTATGTTTGTCTACAACAAATTATTGTTCAATGTAATAAAAACATTTTTTCTTACTGTAAGTCATAATTGTTTGTGGTAAAAGTTTTTGCAATGTTGTTAAATATATTTTTCTTTTAATTTAAATAGACGAATCCCTTGATAAAGTGAACATAACATTCACGAAACGTTGGGAAAATATGGATTAAATGCATTTTTAATTACATAAAGTACTTTAGGCCTTACTAGCTAAAATAAATATAAATATAATAAACAACTACATTGGCCACCCAACATAAATATAGATAAATAATATCGGATAGCTCGCCGAAATTGAAATTTATTTAATTAAATTTAATTATTTTAACAACATAATCAACTACATCATAAAAGGTAGAAACATGAGGGAATTTTTTAAACATATAGCTTTTAAATATGACAGCGAAACAACCAGGACAATGAAAGAATACTGCAACGAAGTTAAGTAACTAGCAAACCAACAACAAAGGCTAAAGTTTTTATTGTCATGCAGAAGTTATGGTATCATACCAAATCACACAAAAAATACTACAACACAGGTAACACATCTTTTTCAATGTCAAACTATAAAGGGACAACTAGGCAAAATTCAATACAATTTTCACAAAAAAAAAATCTTGAATTTGGAAATCTCACAAACAAATAATAATATTAAAATTATTAAAAGAAAACTTTTTCATCTTGAAACTGGGGTAAAGAACATGATAACAGCTGACGATTTTAATAATTTTATTAAGAAACAAACAGATAGAGCAAAACAAATAACTACGAATACAAAGGAACGGCAAATAAAGAAACTAAATACACTGAAAGAAAAACACTTTAAAATTCAAGGCCTTAATTTTAATGATCATTGGTTTGAAAACAAAACTAACTTAGCAATACCAATGGAATGTAAATGGATGTTATCATTAGGGAAAAAATTTGCCATACCGATAGACAGAACTAATTTCTCATCTTTACACATAATTGCAGATGTAGAACAGTGTATCCAAGCAATAGAGGACAATACAGACAGAGAAAAAGACATTGTCAGAACCAAGCTAGCGAATAAAATTTCAGAATTTAACAGAAGGATAAAAAACACACCAAGAGAAAAACTGATTCTTACAGTTTTTGAGAAGACGAGGAAATTTCTTAAAAGGCATAGTGACATTATGGTAATACAAGCAGATAAGGGAAATAAAACGGTTGCGATGTATAAAAATGATTACGAAAATAAGATGAAAATATTATTAGATGACAATAACACATATCGCGTATTAAGAATCGACCCAACATCAAAACTACAAAGGGACAACAATAATATCATAACGGACCTGCACAAAAATGAATATATAGATTCATGGCAAAAACGTCGTCTTTTTTGTTCAGCGGCAACAGCCCCAAGAATCTACGGATTACCGAAAATCCACAAAACTGGAATCCCTCTGAGACCAATTGTTTCCTCGATGCAAGTTCCATGCTACCAACTTTCCAAATACTTGGGAAAAATTTTAAAAAACTTAATTTCGATTAACTACAATATAAAAAATTCATCACAATTAAAATCACAGTTAAAAAGCGTAAACATCTGCCCCGGGGAAATTCTGGTATCTTTCGATGTCATATCACTGTTTACAAACATCCCAGTTCATACCGCGATAAAGAACATAATGGCAAAATGGAACGTTTTAAAAGATTTCACCAGAATTCCCAGTTCTAAGTTTTTAAATATACTCAAATTCTGTCTTACAGACAATAACTATTTTATATACGATAAAAAAATTTTTAAACAAATATTCGGTATGCCGATGGGTAACCCCCTTTCACCAACCATAGCTGATATAGTCCTAGATACTCTACTTGACGAAGCAATCAAGGAATTGGAAACTAAAAACATTCACATAAAATACATAGCAAAATATGTAGATGATATTTTAGCCATAATAAAATCTGACGATAAAGATGAAATCCTGAAGACTCTAAACAAATATCATAGTAAAATCCAGTTTACAATCGAAATACAAACTAACATGGGAATTGCATACCTTGATACGAAACTACGTATTAGTGGAAATAAAATAGATTTCGACTGGTATGCAAAAGAAACTTCATCGGGAAGGATTATGAATTTTAATGCAACACAACCACGGAGCCAAATAATTAATACTGCCAGAAATTTTATTGACAGATTACTCAATATTAGTGACACACAATATCACTCTAAAAACATAGAAACGATAACCAAAATTTTAACAAACAATAGCTTTCCAAAAAATCTTATAAAAACTTTAATAACAAATGCAGTGAAGAAAATAGAAAACAAAATATCTGGCCACCCTAATACCGACAAGGAGAAAAAACAATTTTTCAGTGTAAAATACATCCCGGGCCTCACTGACAAACAGAACATCAAAGAAACAATAGAGGAGAAAAACATATGTTTTGCTTATAAGCCTAATAAAACTTTAAGCTCTATATTTACAAACATAAAAACACCAATAAACAAACAACAACAAAGCAACGTTGTTTATGAAATATCATGTAAAGGAATAAACGATCAAAGCTGCGATTTGGTTTACATTGGTACTACAAAAAGAACACTAGAAACAAGAATAACAGAACATAAAATGGACATAAACAAATCAAAAGAAAGTACTGCATTAGCCCAACATATAAAAAATACAAATCATACGGCAGATTTTGACAAAATACGAATATTAGATCGGGAAAAAATAGAAAAGAAAAGATTCACAATAGAGACGTTAAGGATACAACAGAAAATAAAAAAGACGATGAACTTAAAAGAAGACACACAAAACATTAATGCCAGTTACTGTGTTGCAATATTATAATTTAACTGTGATATAATTTTTAAGTTTGTGTTTGATAAAATTTTCATGTTTACTGTTTTTTATGTTTGTCTACAACAAATTTTTGTTCAATGTAATAAAAACATTTTTTCTTACTGTAAGTCATAATTGTTTGTGGTAAAAGTTTTTGCAATGTTGTTAAATATATTTTTCTTTTAATTTAAATAGACGAATCCCTTGATAAAGTGAACATAACATTCACGAAACGTTGGGAAAATATGGATTAAATGCATTTTTAATTACATAAAGAACTTTAGGCCTTACTAGCTAAAATAAATATAAATATAATAAACAACTACATTGGCCAACCAACATAAATATAGATTAATCAATTTGGTTATAGCAGCTATCTCATTTAAATCCATTGCCTCCATCGTAGCAACTTGCCGTCTGTCTAAAGCAATTTTACCCTTTGAATGTTGTGTTAACAAATCTAATGCCTCGTCAGGTAACTTTCTAAATTTTTCTGTTATTTTCAATGTTTGCCCTTCTGTATTGTTTGTGTCCACCAATACCTTTTCCAAATCTTTTTCTAATTCTTGTATGTCTAATCTTTTTGTGGAAATAGTTTCCGTCGAATATGGACGACCTAATGATTTTCTTGCATTAACTACTATAGATTCCAACGATCTCAATATTGAGTCAATATTGAGTTTATTAATAAGTATAAATCATATTTTTATTTACTTATTATACTTTTGTATTTTTCTTCTTGTTTTACAATGCGTTTTTTTCTTTTTTCTTTTCTCTTTAAATAAAAATCTTTATATATTCTTATATTTTGATATTTGGCTTTGAAGTTTCTATTGCTGTAAACCAGCTCTTATGTTATGTCTGCGTATTTGTTTCTTTACGTATCTGCGTAAATATTTCATTATTACGATTATAGTTACCACTACACAGATAAATATTACGATTTCAATACTAACGCTTATTGCCGTTGGAGCTTGCGTTGTGGCTGTTATTACCTCATTTACTTTTGTTTGGGCATTCCCCATTTCTTTCTGAATTCTTTAATTTCCAATTTGATCTTGGTTATTCGTTGTTATATTTTCAGTTTCAATTCCGAGTCGTCGGCATATGACAATTCTGAATTTGCTATTGTCAGCTCCTTCTTTTTACGATTTACAAAATCAGTCCTTGGTTCACGAATTTTTGGCAATGGAAATATTTCATATTTTGGTTCATCAATTTTTAACTTATTTTTGATCTGAATTGGTTTCGGACCCTACTTCAAAATTTCTGGTTTTGGTGATTCTTCTCCGTATTGCTCTAGTTGTGTTTTCCAATTTCTTTCCGCAATTTTCATTCCTTCCACAATCTCTTCCCAAGACTCTTCCATTCGTTTCTCTAGGAAATAGTTTGTCGATAAAATTTCTCCTTTATTCTCTGTTGGTCTCGTTTTATTCATTTAACTGTGGTGTTTTACGTAAAATGATTTACCTACGCTGACATATAATTGCATTCATACGCAAAAAAAATTTTTCCTTTCAAAACCACTTTGCTACCATTCAACAATTTATGGATTATTATTCAAAATTATCTTCACAAAAAAACATTCCTTTTCAATCATTATTATTCATTCATTACAAATTTTTATGTTCATTTAAAAAAAAATTTTTATAATTGAATTTATAACATTTTTCTTTAAATTTTTATATATACTTTTTGTTGCACAAAAATATTATTTCTCATTAACATTTTATTTATTTTATTTAAACGAATTTACTTTATATTTCAAAATGTTTCTTAATTTAACATTGAATTAATTTTTCACAATTATGCAAATTTATTTTATTTATTTTTTTTATTTTTCTTTACCATAAAATATTACACTTTTGTTCTTATGTTTTCCTTTTCACAATATGTTCACAATTTTCTTTTTAACAATTTTTCTTTCTTTAGAAATTGTTCCAACCTCGCACATGTATGTTGGTTATTTCTTTTACAAGTTTTATACGAACCAATTTATTTTAAATGTTGTTGGAGTTTGGCAGGATTCATTTGTTGACATCCTTCTTTTAGTTGGCTGGATCTATTGTTTAGCAGCATTTGTTGTTTTAGCAGTGGCAGGATCTGATAGTTCGGCAGAATTTATTGTTTCAGCAGTGGCAGGATCTGATAGTTCGCAGCATCGCCATGTGGTGTTTTTACAAGGATTGTGTGCAATTGTTATGCAGGATGTGTTTTAATAAAAAGACATTCTTTTTTTTATATTTTTATAAGTTCCTTTTAAAAATATGCTTAGGTAAGACATGTTTTCAATGAAAACCTCTTCATCTAAGCTGTCAAGTAGAACTTCCCTTTATTGTTAAAGTTCATGCTTATATATAACAATGCTAAATACTTGAATGAATAATAATAAGTGCTTTCTATAAGTCACTCCATAACAAAAATCAATACTCTCTTTTCAATAGTGGTTCTATCATAATGATTTTAATAAGGCTGGTTTCTTTATACTTTATAATTACTCATAATTCAAACATGAGTACAATTTCAAACAAACGAGTAGAAATTGTACTGGCCAAAGTACATACCGAATACAATTCATTGGAATGTGTATTCAATACAGTTTGCATATGAAATCAAATCTATTGTACTGCATATTGATCGTTCAACTCTATTCGGTTTATAATTGTTGTTATTTGGCCAATTCATATTAATATTGAGTGTATTATTTTATTAAGCTAATGAGGCCTATAGTTTTATGTAACTGAAGTCAATTTTAATACAATTTTGCTCGACGCACAGTGGCGCCATTTGAGTTTTTTCGTTACAAAAATCATATCTTTTGAACCGAATAACATAATTGAACAGTTTAAACAGCATATGATAGGTAACTGTTCAGCCTATAAAATGAGCGTTTGGAAAGGGTGCCACACTTTGTAGAGGCCTACTTATGGGTTATCAAAGTTAAAATTTGTAGAAAAATCAATTTTATGGTAACTAAAAAAAAATTACTTTTACATTTTTAGATTGTTTTTATTTTTTTTCTTTAGGGTTTTATGTTTTAAATTATTACCCAACAAATTTAAAAAAAATTGCTTCTTTTTTAAATTTATTTTTTCAATTTTCTGTAAAATATTCATCACAATTCGTATATATCTAAAGACTATATCTAAAAGACTAATCATTTCTAAACTATAATTATTTTCTAACTCTATTCGTGACTTCACATGCCGCAGGGAAGAAATAAGTGGATCGGAAGATGCTGCCAACATGTTGAAGAGGTCCTCATTTTGCCTTACCCTTGATGCTTTGAATGTGTTCTGCAATCTATATTTTTTATAAAATTTGTTAAGAGACTCCTGTGCTTCTTCAGAAAGCTCTCCAATTGGCAAAGACTGGTACTCAATTATATCTTTGCCATGCGCCAACATTTTATGGACGGTCGGGGTCAACTTCTTCTGTGGATACATGCCTGCTAAAAGAGATGCAGCTTTCGATGCATATTCTCCATATTTTGTAGAATTGACATTTTCTTTGCAGTTTAAAACATTCAAGATCGTTCCCAATTTTTTCACGATTTGATTGTCAATTCCAGTGATTCTGGTTACTGCCTCATCATTTTCAAAAAATCTCCTAGAAGTGTTTCCATCGTTTGAGTTACCGTATCCGTGCTTGGGACAGTCTACTTTTAGTCCAACTTGCTTAAAAAAAGCATCCTGTATTTGCTTCTTTCTGATCTTTTCCTTATCCTTTATTGATGTATTTTCATCGAAGTTTTCCTCTTCTTGTGGTAGGGTATACGCTAGTTTTAGCAAGAACTCCATACACCTTATCCTTGCGTGCAATGGTGACATTCCATATTCGTAATTCTCCTCGTTTGTAGAATCGTTTAAATTACCAAAGTTCTTCTGGCTCTTTTTGCAAATCGGGCATGACAATGTTGAGGTTGTTCCTGTCAGTTCGTTTACGACTTTTCCGTCAACCATGGTCAGGTGGAACTCGTAATTGCATTCAATATATTTTCCTTCTCCAATTTGCAGCTTTGTAGGCTTAATCTTGCTTATTTGTTCTTCAATGTCCTTCACCGAGGTCCTTATGAGTTCTGCCGATTCCTTTGCAAACTAAAACATTATTGGTCGGCAATAATGCAGCGATGACGGACGTGGATTTTTCCAGCGTAGGGAAACATCAGATTTTAGCCGCAAAGGAACAACAGATGCCATAAACATATTTCCGTCCGATATTGTAGCGTCATCGGAAGATATCCTTTGCTTATAAACGCTTTGTCCGGATGATCCATCGCAGCCCCATTTGCTGATCAATGTCAGTTTCTCTGGAAGAATTTTCACCTCATTTTCAGGAAGACTCTCCAACAACCGTTTTGCTGTATGGCCCATGAGATCCTGCAGATTGGCTTTCACAGAGACTTCCATAAACTCCGTATGCAGTGGTCGTGAATTTATTTTGACTTGCGTAATATGCTTGTATTCTGGTAAAACGTCAGCCCCGTGTCGCATCAAGGATGCCCGTAGTATCTCATATTTTTCTTTGGAAAGTTGTAAGTCCATAAACAAGGCCAAGGCTTCTTCGGAACCATACTTTTTAATGTGTGCGTTTGTTGGCGTGGGAATGCTTTCCTTAATCCTTTTTAGTCGCAGTGGGCTTGCATCAGCAACAGATTTTTTAATCTGCGACCTAACTCTTTCACTATCCTTTGTATATTTAATAGACAGCGCGTCCGATAAATGCTTCGTGGTCAAGTCATTGGTGGCATCGGCAAGTTTCCTCTTTCTTGTGAAAATTGAACACTCCGCAATACTTTTTTTTGGACTTCCTTTTGCTCCTCTGGTTGATGTGGTGGGTTTATCTACTGCCAATATATCCAGGATGGTGTCTTCATTAAGCCAGTCCTCGTATTTGGAGTTGAAGTTCTGAATGGTTCGTTTAGATTTCACCCATT
This sequence comes from Cordilura impudica, assembly GCA_963682025.1. Lineage (NCBI taxonomy): Eukaryota > Metazoa > Arthropoda > Insecta > Diptera > Scathophagidae > Cordilura > Cordilura impudica. Next base: position 164,734,427 of record OY821519.1, read on the forward strand.
TTGCCTTAATATTTGCATATATCAGATAAAAATTATTTTTTATAATTTCGCTTCTCTCAATATTTCCGTATAAGCTATCAAGTTGTTCTAAAGCAGCTTCCGTGAAAAACTTTGATGTGGTTGACCTTCTAAACAGTTCAAATAATTCTAAATTGTTCAACGCCATGTTTTCAGTACTTAAATTGTTTAACGCCATGGTTTCAGTACTTGTTGCGCCAACTTTCCGTCGTAGACTAATCCAGGCATTATGCTTATTTTGCAATATATAGGGTTATGCTACCATGCCTAAAAATTTACCTGTTCCCTGCATACATATGGATTTAGGCTGAATTATGCAATTTTGATATTATGCTCGTGTCTAAATAAGATTTGTGCCTACCTGGAGGGACCATAAGTCAATATTGTTCTTGACCATTTGTACTCCAAAGTAATTTTTAAGTGAGGTGCGTACCTGCGAATTTCAATGAGTAGTTTTTTGTGCATCCTGTATCTGTAACAGAATATTGGGAGTAGACTTTGACAGAAGCTCACAGGTAGACAACCGACTTTAAATGCAATTTTCAAACTATTAGATCAAACTACTGTCAGTCAAAACATGTAAGGGATGCACGCCATACAATTTCTGCAACCATGTCTTTTTAACCTTTTTACCTCTAGAAGCCAAACGGGAACGAACGGGCAGATAAAACCTTTTGAATTATGTAAAGAAATAATCAAAGAACATGTTTTGCAAATATGGCAAATATAGAAAAATTCGGTTTTTTTTTAATTTCCGTCAAAATTGAAAAATAGTGAAAAACGGATAGTTTTCAAATAGTGATTTACCAGGAGAAACACAAAGCAAACAGTTAATTTTTTTTTTATCATTATACATTTAATAAATACATCAATCAACACAAACAAAAAATAAGGCGATTCGTTACCTATTTTTCGTGATATTACACCTGAAATCGCAACAAATTGACTAAAAATTGTGTGTTTTTGGAAACCGAAAGTCGGTCAACTTTGAACGGTTATATCTTCTAAACTAAAAATGTGATATTATTAAGAGTAACACATTTGAAATCGTTGAAAAGTTTCCTATAACATGGGTTTATTCAAAACTTCGTCGACGCACATGCAAATTTTGATTTTTGCAACCTCGTTTGCTCTACGGGCGCCACTGTGCGACGTTTCGTCGATTATATGTCGACTTCCTCTGGAGCTCGTCTATTTATTAATAAAAATATGAAAACAATTTATTACAATAATTTATCGCCAAAACATTTAAAAACTTACAATGTTGACGTTATTACATTAAAATATAAAAAATTTTTTTGCATTAAATAAATAACAAAAAACATAAAAACACTGACATAATAATAAACACAACTTAATTTAATATCACAGTTTATTTAATGGCAACTCTATAGCTTGCATTTATATTGTTTGTGTCTTCTTTCAGATTTAGTGTTCTCATTATCTGCTGTTGAATTCGTAAACTTTCTTTTGTATACCTTTTCTTTTCGTTCTTTTCCTTGTCCAGTATTTTTACTTTTTCGAAGTCAGCTGTGTGACCTGCTTTAAGAATATGTTGTGCCAATGCTGTCGACTCTTTCGCTTTCGCCTTGTGGCTAGTGTTCTATTTGTTGTGTCTATATAAATCATATCACATTTCTGATTGTCATCTCCCTTGCACGTTATCTCATAAACAACGTTGCTTTGTTGTTGTTTCTGTACTGGTATTTTTACGTTAGTAAATATTGCGCTAAGTGTTTGATTTGCTTTATAGGCAAAGCTTATGTTATTCTCCTTTATTGTTGTTCTCATATTCTTATTGTCAGTTAACCCAGGGATGTATTGTACACTGTAAAATTGTTTATCCTTGTTTTTAGTGTTGTCACGTAGTCTGTTATATTTTAAACGCTGGGTCGATTAACATTTTAATAATGTTATTTGGAAAACCATTTTCTAAAAGTATCTGTCGTATTTTCTGTTTATATAATGTGTGAAACTTTTTGACACTAAGCGTTAAGACTCTTTCGATTAAGTTTCTTGCAGTATTAACAATCTGGTTTTTGGGTTGCGTCGCATTAAAATTCATCAATCTACCAGATGCCGTTGCCTTAGAATACCAATTGAGCATGATTTTGTTGCCATCTCTCCGTAGTTTTATGTCAAGGTATGCAATTTCCTTGTTTTCCTCTACTTTTATCGTAAATTTAAGTTTCGGATGATGTCTGTTTAGTGTATTGAGAATTTCATCCTTGTCATCAAAATGTATTATAGCTATTATGTCATCGACATATTTTGCTATATATTTAATTTTTATATTTTTATCTTTTAATTCCTTTATCGCATCGTCAAGTAGAACGTCAAAAACTATATCTGCTACGGTGAGTGAGAGCGGATTGCCCATTGGCATTCCAAATATTTGATTAAAAACCTGATTGTTGTATGTAAAACAATTATTATCAGTCAAACAAAATTTTAAAATTTCAAGAAATTTTGTACTGGGGATTCTTGTCAATTCCTTAATTATTGACCATTTCATCATAATATTCCGTATAGCAGTATGTATGGCGATATTTGTAAATAGGGAAACAGCGTCAAAAGATACTAAAATCTCTCCATTTCCAAGTTCGATATTTTTAAATTGGTTTGTAATTCTGTTGAATTTTTAATATTGTATGTTTCAGATATTATATGCTTTAGAATTTGTTTTGAAAGATTGTAACAAGGAACCTGGATTGATGCGACTATAGGTCTGAGTGGCATATCGGTCTTGTGGATTTTGGGTAATCCGTATATTCTTGGTGCTGTGGCAGCGGAGCAGGTAAGCTGTCGTTTTTACGATAAGTCTATATGTCCATTTTTCTGTAGATTTGATACAATAGTGTTATTTGTTTTTTGTAATTTTAAAGTCGGTTCCGTCCTCATTGTTTTATAGGTGTTTCATTGCTTTGTATTTTAACTTCCTCAGTCAACAACCATACTGAGTCATTTGTTAGTTACCGTTCTTGTGCTACCCCAAGTTTACTTGATACTTTTGTTCTATTTATTATTGTCGCTAGCCAAATGTACGTGTGTGTATATGTATGTATGTTTGTTTTAATTCTCTGTTGTTACGGGCACTCTCTTGTGCTTGCATACATGCATAAACGAATGTGTTACATATACGACAGTACATTCCAACATCTTGAGTTGATCAGGCCCAATACGAGATGTTTTATCCTTTTCCGCATTTATACTTTTATTTTTCTTCTTCTATTTTATTTTTATTTTCTTAATTTTGTATCATATATTTCTTCATTTTTCTCGTCATCACCAGCATCTTTTTACTGATTCATCCGTATTATGAGGTATCATTGTTTTTAATATATATGAGTTTAACTCTATTCTTGACAATGCGTCTGCATTTGTGTTGCTTATACCTTTTTTGTATATTATTTGAAAATCATAGTCCGATAACTCCAAGCGAATTCTAGTTAATTTTGAATTCGGATTTTTGTGAGAAAATAACGCGACTAGTGGGCGATGATCTGTATCAACTGTACACTTTCTTCCGTGGAGGTATGGGCAGAGAAATTGTATTCCCCAATATATACCAAGTAGTTCTTTTTCTATAACAAGTTTATTCTTCTCGTGTTTATTTAGTGAACAGCTTGCGAAAGATATGGGTCCATCATCTCCAATTTCTCCTTGTGATAGTACAGCTCCAAGTGCATATTCAGATGCGTCTGTTGTTAGCACAAATGGACTTACTAATTTGTCTTTCAATGTTTCAAACGCTGTTTGACATTGCGCTGTCCATTCGAATTTTGCATTCTTTTTGAACAAAACAATTTGCTACTTCAGCAAAATTTTTAACAAATCTTCTGAAATAATTGCAAAATGCCACAAACCTTCTCACTTCGCCGGCATTTTTAGGAATTGGATATTTTGTAATTGCATCGAATTTTGAAGGATCTGGTCTAATACCTTTCGGCGTTATCAAGTGTCCAAGATACACTACTTATGGTTTCAAAAAGCAACATTTACTCGGATTTAGCTTCAGATTATATTTTCTCAGTCCGCCAAAGACCTTAATCAGATTGGAATTGTGATGTTGTAGACTACAACCAAATACTATAATGTCATCAACATAAAGAAAAGCTTCAGATTCTAATCCGGCTACAGCTATGGTTAGCATCCTCTGAAAGCTATTCGATGATATCTTTAAACCAAATGGTAGCGTAGTATATTGATAATGGCCATTAGGTGTAGAAAATGCGGTATACGGTCGTGATTTGCAATCAAGTTCAATTTGATGAAATGAGCTTGTCATATCTAATGTTGAAAAATACTTGGCTCTACCTAGTTTGTCCAAAATGTCATCCAAACGTGTTAATGAAAATTTATCATTGATGATTTATTCATTTAGCTCTCTAAAATCTACTACTAATCTCCATTTCTACAAATTTTTTGTCCCTTTTTTGGAACTAGTAATAGTGGAGCGTTGTATTAACTAACAGATGGTTCAATTATATTGTTTTCTGATAATCCCTAAACTTGAGAATTTATTCCGTTGTATGTGTGTGTGGTAAACAATAGTTCTTTATATCTCTACCCAAGATTCCATCGGTATCTATCGGTATATCAATCGTAACCAATTTTATTTTCTATTTAATGACTATGTTGTGCATATTTATATTAATAATTGTAGATCCAATTAATCTAATGACTTCCTCTGAAATACCTGTTAAATTGAAATAATCATCCGAGTTTTCCTCATAACGTTTTAAATATATCTGTTGGCACAGTGGGATGTCCGCACCTGTGTCTATTAGAAATCTAAGTTCTCTGTTTGTATCCTCAATATTCAATCTTACATAGTTTCTGAGGTTGGATGTTATGTTATATATTTTTGAAGTTCTTATTGTGTCATATCCGAGGATTGGGATCTTAATATCTCCGGAACGTGGTAGTTTTCCTGGTTCTGTACATGGTTAATATTACGGTTTCTGGTACTGTACCCATTATTTCTGTTATTGTTATTGTCTTTGTCCATAATAGTTGCCTCTGTTGCTGTTATTGTTATTTCTGTGATTGTTATTATTGTTGTAATTGTTGTTGTAGTTTCTATTATTGTTGTTTCTATTGACATTGTCGTTCACCCGGTTTCTATTAACTTCCAATTATTGTTATTACGACCTCAATTATTATTATTGAAGTTTCTATTATTATTTCCAGAATTTTTGTTATTTCTCCATTGGAAGTTACTATTATTTTTCCTTGGATTGCCATTGTAAACATTATGGTAAAAAGTCTGATTCTGTTTCACCCTAGCTTTTGACTTTTCAACAATTTTCAGAGCTTCTGAGAATGTTGTTATTTGACTTGAATCTACGGTAGATACAATTTGTCGACCTTGTAAACCATTCACAAATGTATTGAAAGCTAGTTTGCTGTTAGTACTAACTATAGAACGTCTATTTGATACACCTTTATCTGTGATCTGATCTTCCTTCAGTTCCGCTACAGACTTTCTTTCTTATTTGCGAAACCAGTCAGGTTATTGCTCTTTTGTCTAAGGCTAGTCAGTTCGTCTAGAATTGTGTTCGTGCTCCTAAACGATTTGTATGCTGTTTTAAGGGCTGTTATCAATTCAGTTACTGTTGTTGGTATGCTTTCCTGTTTTATTATATTTTGTACCTTTATGTCCAATTTTGTGCTAGTGATGTATTCGAAGAAAAAATTCTGTTTTTCTGGAGGTATAGTCTGTGATACTAGTTTCAAATTTGTTGTGAAATTGTTCAAGTCTTCTTTCCGTCCCGAGAACAAATTTTATATAAACGTATAATATGTTATAAAAAAGAAATGTTCCTAATTGCTAATTATTCATTTTAATATTGTTTCGGATTAATTTTTTATTATAAATTTCTTTTTCTTTAAAAATAATTATTTATTTATTGTGTTTTCTCTATCTATCTTCCCTGTGGAAAATACATATTTCTAATATGCTAAAATCTTCAATTTCATGTTGAGCAATATTTATAATGAAGTTCTTCAGAATTTTTATCATTATTATTAAGATTATAGCTATTATAGCTATTATTCGTATTAACCTTTTCATGTTGAGAAAAAAAAAATATATATATGTCTGTTCCCTATTTTTTCCACGAGCGAGCTATCGTTTACTGGCCCTACGAGTGTGGATTAGACGCACTTCGTTTACAAAGAAAAAAATTTATCTGTGAAAAAAAAAATTTTATTATATTATTTTTGGCGTTTTTCCAAGAATTGCGCAATTAGTGGTGTTGCATTCACCATTCGCAATAAAATGGCTTTCTCCCTTTTGTAGCGTTCGAGGTAACCACCTCTTCTTTTCTTCTTGATGAATGAAAGTTTCGATTTTCGATTCAAATTAATTTTCCGAATTTTATTAATTTTGTTAAGAATAAAGATTTGTTAAGAATAAATTTCTCAAGAAATTTTCGATTTTCGATTCAAATTAATTTTCCGAATTTTATTAATTATGTTAAAAATGAAGACTTGTTAAGAATAAATTTCTGAATCTGTGTTAAATTAACATTTAAACCTTTTGAGGTTGGAATGAAATTAATTGTATTAATTGTATAAAATCTTTATATTTGTATTGAAATTTAATTGGCAATTTTCTTTTTCAAAGTTTGTAAGGGATTTAGGATTTTTCACTTAAATTTCCTATCCAAAGTTATCAATATAATCCTTTCTTTTTGTTTCCCCTGTTTTTAATTTTTTATGAATTGTATGTGTTATGTATTATTATTATTTCAGGAATTAAATTGTAAGCACATTGATTGTTGTACAATTTTAATTAAACTTAGTTTTTGTATAGAAAATTTAAATTTTAGTGTAATGCTTTCGTATGTATTAATTTTCCTTTGTATCAGTAATATAAATTTACCTGGGTTTATAAGAATTTATTGTTGATAATTTAATTTGAAATTTTCCTTAACCGGTGTTTTGTGATTTCCACGTTTTTGTACTATCGTACCACTGTTAATATTTTCCTATTTGATTTCTTTTGTTTTCGTTTGGTCTTTTTCCAATTCTTTCGCAGAAAATATGAACTAATTGCTTACATACAAATCAATTGCCTTTAACCAACACTGGTTTTCAAATTTAATTTGCTCTCTTTTGTCTTTTTTCTAAGAGAGCGCGTAATAATATTTTTACCACGAAAGAAAGACACTTCTTTGCTTTAAATTTGTGTGAGCTATTCTCTTTGTATTTTGTTTGCAAAAAACTACACAGTTGTGTGTGTACTTATGTACAATTTTTATTTCTGCTTTTTTTTTATAACTTTGAACACCCTTGCATATGCACAAATGGGCACAAATTTCTTACTTATAAAAAAAGTTAACGGTTTTATTTAAGATGCTATTTAGCCTTTTGTTAAAAAAATAACGTTAAGAAATTACGACGAGTTAATGGAAAAAATTCTGTTAAAACCTTATATTTGGATATGTTCCCTTTCTTTTTATTCTCACGTTTTAATATTTTTGGATTTTGTAAAAAAGAAATTTGGATTTTTGTTATGTTTTTGAAATATATGATTTTAACTTGATTTTCTTTTTCTTTACACTTTACTTCTTTTTTGTAGTTTTTGCTAAATTATTTTCGAATGTCTTTTTCGCAAATTTCTTGAAATTATTTTAATTTTATGTGTTTTTTCTCTAATTTTTCGGCAATTTTCCGATTTTGTGCTTTTTCTTTTGAGTATTATTTTTCTGTCTATTTTTTTCGTAATTTTCCGTAGTTTTCTGATTTTGTGTTTTTTTTAACTTCCTGATATTCTGTTTTTTCTACCAACAATGAATCTTCTATTTTGTTTATCGGTTTTGTTAATTTTTCTGTAACTTTCGATTTTATGTTCTTTACTTTGAACTTTATCTCTTTTTTTTTATTGTTTTTGGTTTTCACTACCGCGACGGTCTTACTTTTTTAACACTTCGATTGACACTAATTATGAGTATAAATAGATTATGCAATGAGTAGATTAATCAATGGCCAGTGATGTCAACTTGTTGTCGATGGACCATGAACAAAGTGAGGGATTTTGTGGATTATGGTGCTTTTTGGAAATGAAGCAGCACTTATGATGTTGGACTCTAAGTACGTAACTATGTGTGTGTTTACACATGAAAGTTTTCTTGCTGAAAGTCTTGAGTTTATAGGTGAGACGATAGAGAAGAATGGCAGGGGGTACATACTTTCATGTACTCTGGAATTCTCTTTTGTTTCTTGCTTCGTAATTTTCAAAGTGAAGTTATTTTACGTTTTCTTTCATTTTTATGTTCGTTTGTGTTAAGAAAGACAATAATTTGAAATACAGTCAATTTTAATGAAATAAAATGATAAAATAAATAGATAAAATGACAAAGTAAACATGAATAAATCTTGAATTTCAATACAAAAATTTCAGTGTGTAGACACGGTTGAAAGTTTAAAAGAGAATTTCAAACAATTTCAGAAAGAAAAATTTCATGTGTAAACCGGGACTATGTTTAACTTTGTTTCGTAAAATTAATAATTCCTCCAACGGAATTATTAGATCAGGTTGATATTTAAATAGTGTATATATAACGTGAGAAATACAAAGGGAGGAGAGATTAGTTTCAATAATTATATAAAAGTATTTATTTGGTGCTCACCAGTTGGTTGTTACAAAGTAAGTGAAGTTTATAATTTTTTTAAGGCGACAGCTTATTTCGTGCGTCGTTTGTACATTTATGTAAGATAAATTCTATGTTTTGAGATAATTCACAGTAAGGTTATTTCAATTCACAATAAGTTTTATGTTAAAATGTAAATTGTATTTTACACATAAAATACAATAAAGTTAATGAATTATTTATAAATTAGGAATTCAAATGTCATAATAAAAATTCATTGTTTTATATAAATATAAAATGTATAAAAATATTAATATGTTGTCGAAAATAAGTATTTTAGACACCTTGCAGTTTAAAACATTCAAGATCGTTCCCAATCTCTTAACGATTTGATTGTGTACTCCAGTGTTTCCATCATTTGAGTTTCCGTATCCGCACTTGGGAAAGTCTACTTTTAGTCCAACTTGTTTGTAAAACGCATCCTGTATTTGATTCTTTCTGACCCTTTCCTTATCTTTGTATGACGTATTTTCATCAAAGCGTTCCCCTACCTGTGGAGCGTATACGCTTATTTTAAAGAGAACTCCATACGCCTTATTCTTGCGTTCAATGGTGAGATTCCATATTCATATTCATTCCATAACAATAAGAATGGGTTTTCACGGTTATATGTCATAAATTGTATCTGCACCTGAATTTAGGCAGCAGATATTGACAGGATCTCAGGTAAGCATTACAGAATGAAAAACAAAATTGCCTTTTGTCTTTTTCTTTTTTCAAAATTTTACCTTTAGCAAAAAATGGGGCAAGGCCGAGCTGCTGGAAATTTTTGCATTAGGTAAAAGAATAATCAAAGAAGTTATTTTGAAAAAATGGCAAATATAGAAATTTATATTTTTTTTATTTTACGAAAGTTAAGAAATATTGAAAAATGGATAGTTGGTAAATATCGATTAAGCTGGACAAATTATCAATTATGTTGTCAATGAGCTCCTCTTCATCAACGCCAATTTTCGTAGACAATATGAGTTTTTCATTAAAGTAGTCGGAAAATGCCTAGTTATGCCTCCACTTACGTACCTCGAAGTTACGACGCATTACAAGCTTGTTTTCTTTCATACAGAAAATCCCTTTCGTCTCCTCTAATACATTTTCCGCAGCCAGGTTAGGGTTTTCCTTTTCAATTTGCACGTAAGAATAGTCTTCACTGTATTTTGATCCACACCGTAAACACTGTTGATACCTTTAAATTGTTGTATCCAAATTTCTGGAAATATTCCACCATCATACTCGGGCATCATTTAATATTTTAAATGAAGTACCTAATTTAGTAGCATTTGTAGGCAATTGAATTTCCTCCTCTGCTCTCATTGAAGTTTCGTAACGTTTTCTTTCATTCGTTTCAGTTATCATATTCAATAATTCTTTTACTTTTCTTAATAACTTTTTTTTCCCGTTGAATCAATTCTAACTCTTTCTTCAACATTTCAAAATCATTTGCACTCTGTTTCTTCTCACTTATTTGCTTCTAAACAATCATTTTCTTCCTGTTCATTTCCTTCTTATACATTTTCTGCTTCTTGTACTTCACACTCATTTTCGTCTTGCTTTTCTTCGCACTCGTTTTCAATAATTGCTCCTTCTAGTTGTCGTGCAATTGTTTCTGCAACTGGACACTGCCCTCTGTTGTCAACCGATATTTCGTTGAGTCGTAATAGTAGAGTACTTTTCGCGCCAGATGACGGCAAGCCAAGGTGCCGCAGCAACAAACGCAATCGCGCAACAATATATTTGCTACTACATACGTATCCATTTTCTTGCCGATCAATTTTTTTTTTTTTTTATATAAAGGTTGTTCGATAAAAATTCAGAAATACTTCTTTTCGTTCAGTTTTATTAAGTTTTGTCTTCTTTTTCCAATTAGTAGTAATAAAAAAAATTTTTTAACTGTTATATTGTGTTTTTGTTGATTTTAGCTTAAGTTTTCCTTGTTATCTTATTTTTACAAATTTCACGTTTTTCTAAAGGAAAATGTTCTCCGCTTTTATCTTACATCGATCCCACTTCTGAGATTTTAGCAGGCTTTATTTTAATTTTGAAAAACTTGTCCATTTGACTTTACGTTCACTTTATTAATGCCATTGCATGATTTTTCAAGCAATCTTACAGACTACTGCTTATTCTAGTTCCTCAATATGTATATGATATAAATATGAGTAAGAAAAGGATAGGTAAGGTTGAATAGAATAAGCTAGAAAAATACATAGTATAGAAACTGTTATCCTGAATAATAAGAAATACTTTGAGAGAAATTGGTAACTTTTCTAGGAACACCGAAAATAAACAACATAATGACATAACAATAATAATCGACATACTGATTATTGGGTGAAGTTTCCCAAACCCTTGGTATCCAATGGTAGATTGTCAACGCAAAGTATAAGAATTTTTATTTTATATAAATTTGATTTTTGATGTGTAAACATCTATGCGCTCAGGGGGGTAAAAATCTATTTCACAATACAATCACAAAAACAGCGTAACGGAAAATTGGTGTGAGGTATATGTCAGTGTATAGGTGCAAATATTATGATTTAAATTTATTTAGCTGATTCAACAACCAACAGAAAGCGCCATGAATTTATAGCAAACAACTGCAACCATCAAGTATGGCAACCATAGCAGTTGCTTCCTATATATAGATGGCTCTTACTGTTTTACTTTAATTGATGTGTAAATAGATGTTTACACATAATAATAAACACAACTTAATTTAATATCACAGTTTATTTAATGGCAACTCTATAGCTTGCATTTATATTGTTTGTGTCTTCTTTCAAATTTAGTGTTCTCATTATCTGCTGTTGAATTCGTAAACTTTCTTTTGTATACCTTTTCTTTTCATTCTTTTCCTTGTCCAGTATTTTTACTTTTTCAAAGTCCGCTGGGTGACCTGCTTTAAGAATATGTTGTGCCAATGCTGTCGACTCTTTCGCTTTCGTTATGTCTGTTTTATGTTCTAACATCCTTGTGGCTAGTGTTCTCTTTGTTGTGTCTATATAAATCATATCACATTTCTGATTGTCATCTCCCTTGCACGTTATCTCATAAACAACGTTGCTTTGTTGTTGTTTCTCTACTGGTATTTTTACGTTAGTAAATATTGCGCTAAGTGTTTGATTTGCTTTATAGGCAAAGCTTATGTTATTCTCCTTTATTGTTGTTCTCATATTCTTATTGTCAGTTAACCCAGGGATGTATTGTACACTGTAAAATTGTTTATCCTCCTTGTTTTTAGTGTTGTCACGTAGTCTGTTATATTTTAAACGCTGGGTCGATTAACATTTTAATAATGTTATTTGGAAAACTATTTTCTAAAAGTATCTGTCGTATTTTCTGTTTATATAATGTGTGAAACTTTTTGACACTAAGCGTTAAGACTCTTTCGATTAAGTTTCTTGCAGTATTAACAATCTGGTTTTTGGGTTGCGTCGCATTAAAATTCATCAATCTACCAGATGCCGTTGCCTTAGAATACCAATTGAGCATGATTTTGTTGCCATCTCTCCGTAGTTTTATGTCAAGGTATGCAATTTCCTTGTTTTCCTCTGCTTTTATCGTAAATTTAAGTTTCGGATGATGTCTGTTTAGTGTATTGAGAATTTCATCCTTGTCATCAAAATGTATTATAGCTATTATGTCATCGACATATTTTGCTATATATTTAATTTTTATATTTTTATCTTTTAATTCCTTTATCGCATCGTCAAGTAGAACGTCAAAAACTATATCTGCTACGGTGAGTGAGAGCGGATTGCCCATTGGCATTCCAAATATTTGATTAAAAACCTGATTGTTGTATGTAAAACAATTATTATCAGTCAAACAAAATTTTAAAATTTCAAGAAATTTTGTACTGGGGATTCTTGTCAATTTCTTAATTATTGACCATTTCATCATAATATTCCGTATAGCAGTATGTACGGCGATATTTGTAAATAGGGAAACAGCGTCAAAAGATACTAAAATCTCTCCATTTCCAAGTTAGATATTTTTAAATTAGTTTGTAATTCTGTTGAATTTTTAATATTATATGTTTCAGATATTATATGCTTTAGAATTTGTTTTGAAAGATTGTAACAATGAACCTGGATTGATGCGACTATAGGTCTGAGTGGAATATCGGTCTTGTGGATTTTGGGTAATCCGTATATTCTTGGTGCTGTGGCAGCGGAGCAGGTAAGCTGTCGTTTTTACGATAAGTCTATATGTCCATTTTTCTGTAGATTTGATACAATAGTGTTATTTGTTTTTTGTAATTTTAAAGTCGGTTCCGTCCTCATTGTTTTATAGGTGTTTCATTGCTTTGTATTTTAACTTCCTCAGTCAACAACCATACTGAGTCATTTGTTAGTTACCGTTCTTGTCCTACCCCAAGTTTACTTGATACTTTTGTTCTATTTATTATTGTCGCTAGCCAAATGTACGTGTGTGTATATGTATGTATGTTTGTTTTAATTCTCTGTTGTTACGGGCACTCTCTTGTGCTTGCATACATGCATAAACGAATGTGTTACATATACGACAGTACATTCCAACATCTTGAGTTGATCAGGCCCAATACGAGATGTTTTATCCTTTTCCGCATTTATACTTTTATTTTTCTTCTTCTATTTTATTTTTATTTTCTTAATTTTGTATCATATATTTCTTCATTTTTCTCGTCATCACCAGCATCTTTTTACTGATTCATCCGTATTATGAGGTATCATTGTTTTTAATATATATGAGTTTAACTCTATTCTTGACAATGCGTCTGCATTTGTGTTGCTTATACCTTTTTTGTATATTATTTGAAAATCATAGTCCGATAACTCCAAGCGAATTCTAGTTAATTTTGAATTCGGATTTTTGTGAGAAAATAACGCGACTAGTGGGCGATGATCTGTATCAACTGTACACTTTCTTCCGTGGAGGTATGGGCAGAAAAATTGTATTCCCCAATATATACCAAGTAGTTCTTTTTCTATAACAAGTTTATTCTTCTCGTGTTTATTTAGTGAACAGCTTGCGAAAGATATGGGTCCATCATCTCCAATTTCTCCTTGTGATAGTACAGCTCCAAGTGCATATTCAGATGCGTCTGTTGTTAGCACAAATGGACTTACTAATTTGTCTTTCAATGTTTCAAACGCTGTTTGACATTGCGCTGTCCATTCGAATTTTGCATTCTTTTTGAACAAAACAATTTGCTACTTCAGCAAAATTTTTAACAAATCTTCTGAAATAATTGCAAAATGCCACAAACCTTCTCACTTCGCCGGCATTTTTAGGAATTGGATATTTTGTAATTGCATCGAATTTTGAAGGATCTGGTCTAATACCTTTCGGCGTTATCAAGTGTCCAAGATACACTACTTATGGTTTCAAAAAGCAACATTTACTCGGATTTAGCTTCAGATTATATTTTCTCAGTCCGCCAAAGACCTTAATCAGATTGGAATTGTGATGTTGTAGACTACAACCAAATACTATAATGTCATCAACATAAAGAAAAGCTTCAGATTCTAATCCGGCTACAGCTATGGTTAGCATCCTCTGAAAGCTATTCGATGATATCTTTAAACCAAATGGTAGCGTAGTATATTGATAATGGCCATTAGGTGTAGAAAATGCGGTATACGGTCGTGATTTGCAATCAAGTTCAATTTGATGAAATGAGCTTGTCATATCTAATGTTGAAAAATACTTGGCTCTACCTAGTTTGTCCAAAATGTCATCCAAACGTGTTAATGAAAATTTATCATTGATGATTTATTCATTTAGCTCTCTAAAATCTACTACTAATCTCCATTTCTACAAATTTTTTGTCCCTTTTTTGGAACTAGTAATAGTGGAGCGTTGTATTAAATAACAGATGGTTCAATTATATTGTTTTCTGATAATCCCTAAACTTGAGAATTTATTCCGTTGTATGTGTGTGTGGTAAACAATAGTTCTTTATATCTCTACCCAAGATTCCATCGGTATCTATCGGTATATCAATCGTAACCAATTTTATTTACTGTTTAATGACTATGTTGTGCATATTTATATTAATAATTGTAGATCCAATTGATCTAATGACTTCCTCTGAAATACCTGTTAAATTGAAATAATCATCCGAGTTTTCCTCATAACGTTTTAAATATATCTGTTGGCACAGTAAGATGTCCGCACCTGTGTCTATTAGAAATCTAAGTTCTCTGTTTGTATCCTCAATATTCAATCTTACATAGTTTCTGAGGTTGCATGTTATGTTATATATTTTTGAAGTTCTTATTGTGTCATATCCGAGGATTGGGATCTTAATATCTCCGGAACGTGGTAGTTTTCCTGGTTCTGTACATGGTTAATATTACGGTTTCTGGTACTGTACCCATTATTTCTGTTATTACCTCTTTGTCCATAATAGTTACCTCTGTTGCTGTTATTATTATTTCTGTGATTGTTATTATTGTTGTAATTGTTGTTGTAGTTTCTATTATTGTTGTTTCTATTGACATTGTCGTTCACCCGGTTTCTATTACCTTCCAATTATTGTTATTACGACCTCAATTATTATTATTGAAGTTTCTATTATTATTTCCAGAATTTTTGTTATTTCTCCATTGGAAGTTACTATTATTTTTCCTTGGATTGCCATTGTAAACATTATGGTAAAAAGTCTGATTCTGTTTCACCCTAGCTTTTGACTTTTCAACAATTTTCAGAGCTTCTGAGAATGTTGTTATTTGACTTGAATCTACGGTAGATACAATTTGTCGACCTTTTAAACCATTCACAAATGTATTGAAAGCTAGTTTGCTGTTAGTACTAACTATAGAACATCTATTTGCTACACCTTCATCTGTGATCTGATCTTCATTCAGTTCCGCTACAGACTTTCTTTCTTATTTGCGAAACCAGTCAGGTTATTGCTCTTTTGTCTAAGGCTAGTCAGTTCGTCTAGAATTGTGTTCGTGCTCCTAAACGATTTGTATGCCGTTTTAAGGGCTGTTATCAATTCAGTTACTGTTGTTGGTATGCTTTCCTGTTTTGTTATATTTTGTACCTTTATGTCCAATTTTGTGCTAGTGATGTATTCGAAGAAAAAATTTTGTTTTTCTGGAGGTATAGTGTGTGATACTAGTTTCAAATTTGTTGTGAAATTGTTCAAGTCTTCTTTCCGTCCCGAGATAGTTGGGATCAACTTTGAAATAGCAGAAAGTTCACTCAATTCCATATTTAATGTTACTGTTCCTTGTCGTTTCTCTTAGATAATTTTCTTACTATTATATTGTATTAAATGCTTGAATGCTTCCTCTTTTAAGATTCTAAATCTCCCTACTGAGTTGCTAATAATATCTTCTCGAATATTCTCGTTGTCTAGTATATTTTCTATTTGTTTTCCTAATCTTTCTATATCTAACTTTTTTGTTGTTAAAGTTTCCTTTGAATATGGTCTGTTCACCGATTTCCTAGCATTCGACACTTATGTTTCTAACGATGTTAATATCTCACCCATTAAAAAACAAATTTTATATGAACGTATAATATGTTATAAAAAAGAAATGTTCTTAATTGCTAATTATTCATTTTAATATTGTTTCGGATTAATTTTTTATTATAAATTTCTTTTTTTTTAATTTCTTTTTCTTTAAAAATAATTATTTATTTATTGTGTTTTCTATATCTATCTCCCCTATGGAAAATACATATTTCTAATATGCTAAAATCTTCAATTTCATGTTGAGCAATATTTATAATGAAGTTCTTCAGAATTTTTATCATTATTATTAAGATTATAGCTATTATAGCTATTATTCGTATTAACCTTTTCATGTTGAGAAAAAAAAAATTTATATATGTCTGTTCCCTATTTTTTTCCACGAGCGAGCTATCGCTTACTGGCCCTACGAGTGTGGATTAGACGCACTTCGTTTACAAAGAAAAAAATTTATCTGTGAAAAAAAAAATTTATTATATTATTTTTGGCGTTTTTCCATGAATTGAGCAATTAGAAACTCTATCTCTTCTATCCGCTTGCAAATCCTGCATGCATTAGTGGTGTTGCATTCACCATTCGCAATAAAATGGCTTTCTCTCTTTTGTAGCGTTCGAGGTAACCACCTCTTCTTTTCTTCTTGATGAATGAAATTTTCGATTTTCGATTCAAATTAATTTTCCGAATTTTATTAATTTTGTTAAAAATAAAGATTTGTTAAGAATAAATTTCTCAAGAAATTTTCGATTTTCGATTCAAATAAATTTTCCGAATTTTATTAATTTTGTTAAGAATGAAGACTTGTTAAGGATAAATTTCTGAATCAGTGTTAAATTAACATTTAAACCTTTTGAGGTTGGAATAAAATTAATTGGATTAATTGTATAAAATCTTTATATTTGTATTGAAATTTTATTGGTAATTTTCTTTTTCAAAGTTTGTAAGGTATTTAGGATTTTTCACTTAAATTTCCTATCCAAAGTTATCAATATAATCCTTTCTTTTTGTTTCCCCTGTTTTTCATTTTTTATGAATTGTATGTGTTATGTATTATTATTATTTCAGGAATTATGTTGTAAGCACATTGATTGTTGTACAATTTTAATTAAACTTAGTTTTTGTATAGAAAATTTAAATTTTAGTGTAATGCTTTCGTATGTATTAATTTTCCTTTGTATCAGTAATATAAATTTACCTGGGTTTATAAGAATTTATTGTTGATAATTTAATTTGAAATTTTCCTTAACCGGTGTTTTGTGATTTCCACGTTTTTGTACTATCGTACCACTGTTAATATTTTCCTATTTGATTTCTTTTGTTTTCGTTTGGTCTTTTTCCAATTCTTTCGCAGAAAATATGAACTAATTGCTTACATACAAATCAATTGCCTTTAACCAACACTGGTTTTCAAATTTAATTTGCTCTCTTTTGTCTTTTTTCTAAGAGAGCGCGTAATAATATTTTTACCACGAAAGAAAGACACTTCTTTGCTTTAAATTTGTGTGAGCTATTCTCTTTGTATTTTGTTTGCAAAAAACTACACAGTTGTGTGTGTACTTATGTACAATTTTTATTTCTGCTTTTTTTTTATAACTTTGAACACCCTTGCATATGCACAAATGGGCACAAATTTCTTACTTATAAAAAAAGTTAACGGTTTTATTTAAGATGCTATTTAGCCTTTTGTTAAAAAAATAACGTTAAGAAATTACGACGAGTTAATGGAAAAAATTCTGTTAAAACCTTATATTTGGATATGTTCCCTTTCTTTTTATTCTCACGTTTTAATATTTTTGGATTTTGTAAAAAAGAAATTTGGATTTTTGTTATGTTTTTGAAATATATGATTTTAACTTGATTTTCTTTTTCTTTACACTTTACTTCTTTTTTGTAGTTTTTGCTAAATTATTTTCGAATGCCTTTTTCGCAAATTTCTTGAAATTATTTTAATTTTATGTGTTTTTTCTCTAATTTTTCGGCAATTTTCCGATTTTGTGCTTTTTCTTTTGAGTATTATTTTTCTGTCTATTTTTTTCGTAATTTTCCGTAGTTTTCTGATTTTGTGTTTTTTTTAACTTCCTGATATTCTGTTTTTTCTACCAACAATGAATCTTCTATTTTGTTTATCGGTTTTGTTAATTTTTCTGTAACTTTCGATTTTATGTTCTTTACTTTGAACTTTATCTCTTTTTTTTTATTGTTTTTGGTTTTCACTACCGCGACGGTCTTACTTTTTTAACACTTCGATTGACACTAATTATGAGTATAAATAGATTATGCAATGAGTAGATTAATCATACCCCATTTTGTGGTGAAACTGCAATTAGATGGCCAGTGATGTCAACTTGTTGTCGAAGGACCATGAAAAAGTGAGGGATTTTGTGGATTATGGTGCTTTTTGGGAATGAAGCAGCACTTATGATGTTGGACTCTAAGTACGTAACTATGTGTGTGTTTACACATGAAAGTTTTCTTGCTGAAAGTCTTGAGTTTATAGGTGAGACGATAGAGAAGAATGGCAGGGGGTACATACTTTCATGTACTCTGGAATTCTCTTTTGTTTCTTGCTTCGTAATTTTCAAAGTGAAGTTATTTTACGTTTTCTTTCATTTTTATGTTCGTTTGTGTTAAGAAAGACAATATATTTTGTTTATTCGTATATTGGTCTATGGAATTAATCCTTACAGACTATTTACAAAGAAAAAATTTTAAAATTAATTTTAGTACATAGATATTCATGAATTTAGAAAACATATTATTTTACTTTTAATTAGATTAGTATTTAATGAGAAATCAATAAATCTATAAAGTTCATTAAATTGAATACACATTCTCCTGAGAGGGTCTGCATTTGCATAATTAGCTCTATAGAACTGTACAGATAAAGGTGGGAAGTAACGTGTTGGTCGTTGAGGAATGTTGAATGATATATTGTTAATCAAAAAACCGGAACAAACATCACCATTAATTATATTAAGAAGAAATGAAACATTTAGCATAGTTCTCCGGCTTTTTAAAGTTGGTAGCTTAATAAGGGCAAGTCTGCTGGTATAGGATGGAAGATTACTTGGATTGAAGTTTAAACTCCGAAGACAAAACAAAAGGAATTGTTTCTGCACAGATTCCAGACTGTCGGCATGAATTTGGTAGATTGGGTCCCAAATTATAGAAGCATATTCCAGTATAGGTCTCACAAGTGACGTATATAAAGTTTTGGTGACATAGGGATCATTAAACACTTTAGCCCAACGTTTTATGAAACCAAGTACACCTCTGGCTTTGTTGACAGTAATTGTTATATGAGGAACAAAGATCAGTTTATGATCCAATAAAACACCAAGATCTATAAAGTTATCTACTTTATCGAGACAATAATCACCCAACATATAGTTGACAGATATCGGCCTCTTTCTGACGAAACGCATATGTTTACACTTTTTAAGGTTTAGCTCCATTAAATTTAAATTACACCAAGAATAAAATGAATTCAAATCATTTTGGGGAAAAACATGATCAGAGTGTTGATTATAACAGAAGAAAATTTTGACATCATCCGCATACATCAAGATGTTTGAAAAACGTATAACATTCGGAAGATCGTTTATAAACAAAGAAAAAAGAAGCGGTCCAAGATGGCTGCCTTGTGGTACTCCCGACATTACATCTATCGGCTTTGAAGTAACATTTTTAAAAAATACTTTTTGTGTTCTATTGGTTAAATAAGAATATACCCACTTTGCGCAAAGATTTGAAAATCCCATCATATGTAATTTCTTAAGAAGAAGCTTATGATTGACTTTATCAAAAGCCTTGCTGAAGTCAGTATAAATTGCATCTGTTTGTTTGCGTTCAAGAAAACCACGGTTGACAATTGTAGTAAATTGTAATAAATTTGTAGAGGTTGAACATCTTTTTTGGAAACCATGTTGGAAGGGAGAAATTAACGTATTTACTTGATGGCATAGATAATCCGTTATAATTTTTTCAAAAATTTTAGGTATAATACTTAATTTAGCAATTCCACGATAATTATTAATATCAGCCTTGTTACCAGATTTGAATAGCGGAATAATGAATGAATCCTTCCACATAATGGGAAAATAACCGTATTTAATTGAGGTATTAAACATGAGTGTTTATGGTACAGCTAAAACTTCAGCACATTTTATTAAAATACAGGACGGAATTTTATCTGGACCACTGTTGCAGGAAAATTTAAGTTTTTCAATTCATTAGAAACCACAGATATAGCAAGAGAAGGAATGGATATAATTTGAGTAGCAGTCAGTGAATATGAGCAGACATTAGAATCATCAAAAGTTGCATCGGAGTAAGTAGTAGAGAAGAAGTCAGCAAATAAATTGCATACAGTAGTATCATCACAGGATTCATTATGTAGAAATTTCATAACAGCAGGATAGCCCTTAGTTTTTCTCTTAGAGTTAACAAATTTGTAGAATGACTTCGGATTTCGTTTAAAATTATTTTTCATTTTGTTCAAATAGTTTAAATAACATGAATTATTCAGAGTATTATATTCGGCACGACAAATGGAGTATTTTCCATGATCAACAAGAGATCCAGTTTTCTTATATTTTTTGTAATATTTATTTTTTTTATTCTTGACACTAGCCAGTTTCCTAGTATTCCAAGGTGGTCCAGAAAGGTTTTTCAAAAATTTTTTAGGAACACATGACTCAATAAAAGAATACATCTTGTTATAGAAAGCTTCAGTCATTTGATCAATGGCACGAGTTGTACCAGTAGATAACGATAATAAATCATGCCAGTTTGTATTATTTATAAGTTCATTAAACATAGTGTAATTCGTTTGAGCGAAACAAAAAACTTTAACACTTTTTTTAGGTGTGTCTACAAGTCCAGATGGAATGGATATATTTACTTCAATAGTAGGGTGATATCCATCTTCAGGAATAGAAATAGGGTTTGATCGCTTCGTAAAACATTCAGTAACTTCATTAACAAATATTAAATCCAATAATTTTGAATGATCATTAAGAATTCCATTTACTTGAAAAAGATGTAAATCAAAAAAAATATTAAAAAGCTCATCACATTTATCATTTGATTTAGTCGGAGCAAAGTATTTTTCATCAGGTAAGAACTTCCACGAAATTGAAGGCAAATTGAAATCTCCAAGAACAATAACAAAGTCATCCGGATTAGCAGAACGTAGAACAGATTTAATAGCTTCTCCATGTGTAATATATAAAGACTGCGGAGACGATGGAGGGATGTATGAGCAAGTAACAAATATTTTTTTATGATTGTATTTAATTAAAACTGCAACGAATTCGATGTTTAAAGAGGAATCAATTAATAAAACCTCAGATGATAAGACATTTGAGACAGCAATAAGAACGCCACCGCCATTCATCTTATTGCAACGGTCACGTCTAAAAATATATTTATTACAAAATATTTCAGTATTTAAAAAGGTATGATTAAGCCAAGTTTCAGTAAATACGATAATATGATGACTTATGTTGAAACTTTCAATATATAAAGTTGACAGTTTAGTTCTCAGACCACGAACATTTTGGTAAACTAATGATATATTTTCACCAGTAAGATCTTTTAGTTTTTTGGAACGTTTGAATCAGTTTGAGGAAGGCGGCCAATATTGTTAGAATTTTGTCTAAATATATATTCTCGAACCAATGTATTTTCAGGCCAAAAGCTACGATCAATAATACGGTCAAAAAGATCATAAGAAACGGTAATTTTAAAGGAAGTGATAGATCTAGGTTGAGAAAAAACGAACTTATATGTCGAAATTTCTGCTTGTTGGCCCAACTTAGATCTAACAAAGGCATCGACATCTTCAGCAGTAGTTTCAATCGCTAAACGCGAGATAAAAACAGTTTTTTTTGGAGGAACAGCTCTCAGCGAAACAATTTGACCAGCATTTATCACAGGACAAGTATTTGTAGAAGGCACAGGTTTATTTAATGGCACTTCAGCAAAGCCCACAGGCAAATCAGCATTACAATTAATTACTGAGGCATCAGATGTTAGTGTTACTGAACTCGTAGGAACAGCAGGAAGATTATCAGATTTATCTTTATTTGTATTTCGTGACGATTTACGACGTTTCGGAGAAGATTGAGGTGGAGATTTTAAATTATCTAATGATTTATAATCATCAAATAATTTGCCATAACTAGATATAGACATCGATAATTTAGTTACCTTTTCCTGGATATCATTGAATTCCTTTTGTGTATCATTGAAAAAACGGTAGAAATTCACTCCGATTTTCCGGCATTTATTGCAACACCAATGTAACCCTTTATTATTATATAAAGCATCAGCAACTAGTCCAGAAAGACCACTACATTTAGTATGACATAGCTCATGGCACAGCCAACAAGTGATCATTCTTTCCCCATCACCTTTAATGGTACAATTATTCATCAAACAAGCCATTATTATTATTAGCAATGTGGTAACACTTATTGTATTTAACAAAAAAAAAAAAAAAAATGAGATCAGATGTAATGTTTAAAGTTGTTTTATTGTGTATTTATTGTTATACTGAAAATTTGACTATTTCTTTTGCGCTTTGTTTGTTCTATTGCAGTTAAGGAGTATGTACTTATTTTGATTTTTATTTTATTGTTATTGTTGTTGTGAGAGAATTTTTTCGTTTTCTTTTTATGCTTTGAGTTTTTAATGTTTGTAATATTATTTTTATTTTATTTATACTTTGTTGAATTGTAAATAAGGAGTATGCACTTGTTATTTTGATTCTTAATATGTTATTGTTGTGATGTAAGAGAAATTGTCGTTTTCTTTTTATGCTTTGTTCACTTAGTTTAATGTTTTGTAATTTTATAATTTTTTATTTGTGATAATTAAAGATTTTAGATTTATTTTTGAAAAATTAAATGATTATATATAACTTTTTTGAACTAATTAATTTCCAATATTGTTGCTATAAGTTTAAGCTTTCATTTAATAAGTATAAAAATCACTGTAGCAGTTATATTTAAAAATTCTTATGAAAAAGTACAGAGTAAAAAATTTTATGACCGAACTTGTCGATAGTTAAACAGTTTTATTAATACTTTTTTACTTTTCACTGTTGCCACTTTACAGCCGCACAACTCAATACGTTGAGAGTGTTATCCTCCTACAGCTGAAACAAAACAAACAAAAAAAAAAACCGCGGCTTTGCCTATTCTGTTTTAGCGCTGGAAAAATTAAGAAAATAAACAAAACCTGATTCCGTACCAAACAGTGCGGCCTCTAGTTTTTCATCTGCTGCCTTATGCACTGTCTATACTTTATTCATACAAAATTCTTAAGATTAACTTATGAAAATAAAATTAATGAAAAAAAAATAAACAAACATACAAACAAACAAGGAAATAAAATATCAGCAATAATATAATATAAATAAAAGAAAACAAACATTGACAATAACGCAATGCAGTTCATGGCCATGGCATACTTAAATAGTTAACTAAAGCTGCGTTCACACTACGTGTTTTGCTCGTGTTTTTCTTATTTTTTAGCACGTGTAATTTGTACACATAGTGTGAACCCTTTCAAACATTGTTTATGTACAACACATTTTGCCAGACATATGTAAATTTTTCAACTAGAGCAGGTTCTATTTTGGCAAGACAAACATATGAAAATACAACACTGCTTGTGGCGAAAGAAAAACAGAGTAAATTATAAAGATTAATATTGAAAGAAAAATAAATTGTTTAATATTAATTAACAATTAAAAAATATATAAAATATATAACTTTATTTTTAACAATAAATTTTTGTAAATTCACAAATAAAATCAGCTGATGTTTACATTTAGAGGTTATGTCATACGGAAATACATATTTACGTTTGAACGCAAAAATTATGAATCGTATGTAAAACGGCAATTTTGACACACACACGGAATTACATATGGATCGTAAAACTGAATTTACATATGGAAAATACACATAGTGTAAACACACCTTAACCAATAACAAAAAGAAAACAAATAATAATATCGCAAATACCGTGGGAAAAACAAAAAGACATACGTTAACATTTAATATACGCGGAAATTAACAAAAGAAAATTAAGTCAATGTTATTGCTAAAAATTGCAATAACAGAAAATTGCGATACAAAAAAAAAACTAAAAAAAAAAGAATAGAAACATAAGTAAGCCAACGCATGGTAACCGAAAAAAATAAACAGCACAACACCTGTCAATGCGGAACAATATCGTATTGCTCCACATTGAAAGTGACAAAAAATTCAAACATAAGCAAATGAGCCAATGTACGTTACCATGCCAAATTGGGTTGTATGTATGTTTCTTGAAAGAAAACATTTAATAATTACGCTCGAGAAAAATCGATCGTTATTAATTAAATGAATTTATATTTCAGTTATGGTTGTTTGCGGTATTATTATTGTTTCTGTTATGTTATATTTTAATTGTTATTATTATTATTATTATTATTATTATTATTATTATTATTATTATTATTATTATTATTATTATTGTTATTATTATTATTATTATTATCAATAATCTAATCTTATACTAATCTTATACATGTGAAACCCTGTTTCACAACATTCCTCCCCCTTTCCACGGAAACGATTCCCAATCGTTTACCAGCGACACTGAACTGGCACGCTGCTTCTGCTGCCGCTATTGTTGATTCTGCTGCTGCTGATTATGATGATAATGTTGATGCTGAAGATGATGTTGGTGAGAAATGTTGTTGCTGATGATAATGATAATGTTGATGCGGAAGATGATGTTGGTGTTGATGATAATGTTGTTGCTGATGATAATGTTGGTGTTAAGGCTGCTGATAATCACCAAACTGATAAGGACGAATCCGGAACCAATGCTGATGATCAAGATACTACTAATGCATATAACCATTCCTGTGATTCTTGGCCACATTCTTCGTAAAAAAAAAATTACTTTTTGCTGGCCGCTTCGTAAAACAAATTTTGGCCTGTCACTTGGATGATGGCATTGGGGACAGTACTTTGAGCAACGGATTGTTAATTTCCCGTTAGTAAATTGGTGCTTATTGTGGTATTCAACATAAGATCTGAGCACTCCCCTGATCACCTTCAATAATGAAACCTGTCGCAAACGGTGATCCAAGGCGAAAACCGAAAATTTTCAAATGATTCGCAATGATGCAAATGGTTACGTCATCGCCACAGGAATCGGCTTGCTGCTTTGCCAAACGGATATAGTTCAGCTTCACTTTCCTCTTGACGACATCCCTGACAAACTAAACAGGAATGTTGTTTCGCTGGAACCAAACCAATAGCCGATCCATCGCATATAGAATTCTCGATGTATTCGTTCGCAATTCGCCCTTGCATCTGGGGTTGGATCATCAGCTCCGTACAGGCATTCACCCCTATGTCCGTTATGTGGCCACCCATCAGACCTATCAGCCTACTGCTCTCTGCTGCCTCTACCGTTTTCTGGATGACTGTTGCTCCACCTCGTTCCCTGTGGACTTGGGTCGGAATTTCCTAACTCTACTAATATATTAAAAAAAATGGAGTATTTCCTATACTATTTGCAACTGACTAAACTGTAGATATATTTTCTACTAATATTTTAATACAATAATTCGGTTTTTTTTTTTTTTTTTTCTTGAACAATAGCTATTTAAGGATTAATTCCTTCCTCTCTTTTTCCAAATTCTTTCTTCTACTAATATAATATGTACATATTCTTTTTTTTTTTTTTTTTAAATATATTTCTCTCAATATGTGTATGCTTATAGTATGTCTTAATATATCTTCTTTTTTTTTTTTTTTTTTTTTAAATTATTTTTTTTTTCTAAAAGTGTATTTATATTTTGTTTTTTTTATGTATGTTAATATATATATATATTTTTTAAATATGTAGTTTTTTTTTTATTTTTTAAATATGTAAGTTTAATGTCTATATATTCTTTTTCCTTTAACAAGTATGTATGCTATTTTTTTTTTTCTTTAAAATATGTCTTTTTAAATAGATATGTATATTTCTTAATTTTTATCTTTATCTTCTTACTTTTTTTTTTTTTTTTTTTTTTTAACAAATATGTATGCTACTATCTATACATATTTTTTTTTTTTTATCCCATATTTTTTTTTTTTTTTTTTATTCTTATTACTCTTTTCTTTTTACGGAGGGGGCCTCCCATCTTTTCTTATTGTTTTTTTTTTTCATACTTATATATATTTTTTTTTTTTAACAATTTTTTTTTATGTGGGGAGTCTTCTCTTTTAATTTTTTATTTTTTTAGGTGAGGAG
Organism: Cordilura impudica; assembly: GCA_963682025.1. NCBI lineage: Eukaryota > Metazoa > Arthropoda > Insecta > Diptera > Scathophagidae > Cordilura > Cordilura impudica. The sequence continues at coordinate 164,760,878 of OY821519.1, forward strand.
AACTCCCATCTTTTCTCATTATTATTATATATTTATTTTTTTCTCTTTTTTTTCAATCGCTTTTAGTTTTAAAGCGTGAGGAATCTCCCATCTTTTCTCGTTTTTAATATATATTTTTTTTTTACATGGGGAGATTTCCCATCTTTTCTTATTATTATTTTTTTTCTGTTCTTTTTAATATCTTTTCTTATATATATATATTTTTTTTAAATATATTTTCTCCTCCATCAGAGTGTCTGCTGCATCCGAAAAGCATCTCGTGGGCCTCGTCGGCCCAACCGTAGGAGTGCGGCGACCATCCAGACGACTCCAAATTCCAGTTATATCCAACCTATGCTAAAAGAAAAATGTCATAGGGAAAAAAGAAACCAATACTCGGCTAATACTATACCAATACGCATTTACACCTTTGACAGAAAAACAACTCAAATCACTGTATTTTATTGAATGGTTACTTTTGCTCTAATAAATAAAATAAAGCATTTTTCCCTAACAGCAGTACTCTTCCTATTTCTACGGCAATAAGGCCCCAGCAAGCCGATCCATCGGTGGTCCGACCGAAATCATATCTAAGCACCCTTGTATACACATGTCCAACCTAAAACTTCCAAAACACTTCAAAATAAATAACAACAAATTACGGCACGTGTCCCTTCTAGACACTGCCACCCATATAAGGCATGGCCGCACACAACGCGTCATCCTTCTCTGGAGCAGAACGGTTTCCTGTTGCATTCCGCAAACCGGAACCGGGCCACTGTGAGGCTATTCTCGGCAAAAACCCTCTTCACAGTGTATGCCGCGAATTTTGCGAGACTCGCTTCTGACTCCCCATACCAGATTCAATCCGTTGAACCATTCTCAACCACTGAGGTGTGCCCGCTACACATGGCGTCACCCTCCATATAAGAAAACTGAGGCTTCCTGGTGGGAGACACTTGTCGGCGGGTTACGCGTAAACCCCCAACCTTCCCCTCACCACCTAAAATACACAATTACTAAAATAAACAACAAAACAAAACCTTCATCATGGACATGTATATTAAACGGAATGATTTCAGACCAAATAATGCGATCACTGGTGGAACGCCCGTAAATGGTTATTATGCCACTTACGATTCTTCCCCTTTATGCGCACCGTGGACGTTACCGGACTGTTTACCCCAACTACCTCATAAGGTCCAGTCCAAATGGGTGAAAACTTATTTTTCCTGGTGTTGTTCCTAACAAGCACCCTATCACCTACTGCAAAGGACACAGCATTTACCTTCCTGTCATAAGCCTTTTTCGACAACAACTTAGCCCTCGTCTGATTCTTCCGCACTAGTTCATGCGAGCGCTGTATCTGATATTTAAGGACCTTGTTTGGGTCATCCGTATTGTAAAGTGGTGTACATTTTCTACTTAGGTTGGTCGGTAAGTCGATGTCGAAACCGTATAATGTCTTAAATGGGGTCTGCCCCGTAGATGAATGTACAGTGTTGTTATGCACATGCATCGCCGGTGCCAACCATTGGTCCCAATTGCTGCCATCCTCATTGACGAAGGTCCTCAAGTACTCCGCCAAAGGACGGTGACTCCTTTCCAATGAGCCGTTTGCCTGCGGGTGATATGGAGTGATGTTCAATTTCTTGACACCTAACAGCCTACAGGTATCCGAAAATACCTTTGACATGAAATTTGTCCCGGTGTCCGTGACCAGCATGCTTGGAACCCCATACTTGGCTATAATTTCGTTAAAGAAAATTTTCGCCACAGTACTAGCCTCTCCATCCGGCATTGCTGCGCACAACATAAATTTCGAAAAATCATCTTGAAAAGTCAATATCAATTTGTTACCCGTAGTGCTTTCAGGGAGAGGTCCCACCATATCCATATATACCTTCTGAAAAGGTCGGCTAGGAGTATCCGTGAGGACCATCGGCATAAATGTTTTCCTGGCACTCTTATTTTGCTGACATTTAACGCACTTCTTCACATATTGTTTAATATCCCTGTGCATGCCGACCCAGCGAAATTGCCTCCTTATCCTTTTAACGGTCGCCTGCACACCCACGTGACCGCCCAAAGGACTATCGTGAAAATCCTTTAACACTGTCACGATCTTTTTAGGATCCTTTGACACCACATACCTTGGTTTCCCATCGACCACTACCTCGACCGGTGGGTCATTAACATCGCTTGGTCCTTTTCACTACTCTCTTTGTTCCCGCTGTGAACCTCTTTGTCCTTCTCGTAACCTGAGCTCCCCGCATGATTTTTTCCATCGCCCTTCGACATGGCTCTAGTTTTAACCATCAGTATTTCCTCCGTCGAATATGGTATCCTGCTGAGTGCATCCGCATTCTGATTCTTCTTGCCCGGCTTGTACCAGATTTCAAAATCATATTTTGACAGCTTATGTCTAAAGCGCGCCAACCTTGAAGTTTGATCCTTCAAGTTCGCAATGCCTTTCAGCGGTTGATGATCGGTAAAAATCTTAAAGTGCCGACTCAACAAGTATGGCCGGAAATTTTTCACCGCCCATACGATTGCCAGAAACTCCTTCTCTATCGTGGAGTATCGAGTTTCCGCCCCATTCAACGCTCGGCTTGCAAACGCAACGGGCCGATCACCACCGCCACTATCTTGGGAAAGAACTGCTCCTATCGCTCCACCGCTAGCATCCGTGGTCAATACGAAAGGTTTTGAAAAATCAGGGTATGCCAACACTGGAGGCGACATTATCGCCTTTTTAAGCTCTTCGAAGGCACGCTGGCAGCCTGGTGTCCAATTGAACGCATGATCCTTGCGAAGCAATTTATTTATTGGCAAGGCAATGTTGGCCGTCCCGGGAATGAACTTACGGTAATAATTTACCAGTCCTAAAAACGATTGCAACTCCTTTTTGTTCCTTGGTGGCGGAAAATCCTTAACGCATTTCACCTTTTCTGGGTCGGGAAGCGCTCCATTCTCCGAACACTTCTGGCCCAAATACACTATTTCTCGCCTCAGCAAGTTACATTTCTCCGTTTTTACCTTTAAATTATTTTCCTTCAACAGCTGCAGCACTTTACATGGCCTTGAGTCGTGTTCGGCCAAACTACTACCATATATGACAATATCGTCCAAATATACAAAACATTCAATGCCCTGAAGACCTGTTAGCATATGATTCATTAATCTTTGGAAGGTTGCCGGTGCGCCTGTTAATCCAAATGGCATCCTATTGAATTCAAAGTGACCCAACGCCGTACTGAATGCTGTTTTTTCCTTGTCCTGTTTATCCATTTCCACCTGATGACAACCACTGGCCAAATCCAACGTGGAAAAATATCTACTGCTGCCCAACTGGTCCAAAATTTCATCCATCCTTGGAATGGGAAATACCTGCTTCAGAGTTGCTTCATTCAGTTTACGAAAGTCTACCACCAGCCGCCAGCTCTTGGTCCCTGCCTTCGACGATTTCTTTGGAACCAATAGTAAGTGCGAATTCCACGGTGACACGTTATGTGAAATTATGCCATCGTCCTGGAGCTTCTGGACCTGCCGATTAATTTCCTCACGATGCATCTGAGGTAACCTGTACTGCTTTTGATTAATCGGCAGCTGTCCAGGCTGCACGGGAATTTTATGTTTCACCATATTCGTGCAAGATAGTTTATCACCCTCTAACCAAAAGATATCATGGTACGTTGCGCATATCGCCTGAATGGACGACATTTCCTCACTATTCAAGTCGGCATCGGTCTTTATTGTGGCCATTATCCTACTGACCCTCTCCTTGACATCTACCTCCTGCACGTGCGTCACCAAACCAGCACCTGGATCTTTTAAATTTACTAATCCACTGAATTTTGGCATAAACCCATCCTTTAGGTAGTAGTCAACCTCAGTAGAATTCAGAATGGGCGCTTTCACCACCCCATCCTTTACGTTGGTTAGCGCGGCCCCTAGATATACTCCTGGTGACAATTCTTGCTTCTCCACTACCACTGTAGTATGTTTAGTATTGATCCCCATGGTTGCAATAGACACTGTTCTTGCCTTCGCCACTATGGTTTTCTCCACGATATTTACTGCCCCCGAACCCGTGGCCTCCCTCAAAGAAACCAGAGGTATGTTCCACTCACCTCCATTCGAGTACAGCTTCAGAGAAAGATTAATCGTATCAGTGACGGAGCGTCCCCATAGATTATCGCGACCTAAAATACCATCTCCCGGCAAATTATCATGCTTATCCACACAATGCATATCGAACCCCAATTCGGCGATGTCCGAATGCTCAATCCTGACTAACCCTATAGTTCTGGAGAATCCTCCGAATGCTCCTCGCAGGTCCTTCACCACCGTCCCGTCCACACTAATATCCCCCGTAAGACTGCTGTTCTTTACCAGGCTGGTGTCTGCCCCTGTATCCACTAATAAATTCAGACACCCCGTCTTTGCCCAAGCACATGGCAATCTTACAAACACCGAATCTGCGTAACTACACCTAGCTGAAATCCCCCCTATATTCATATCTGACCCCGCAATGGGTCCTACCTCAGCCGCCTTCGCAGATTCCGATGTTACCAACGGTATTAGACTCTCGCGTGATCGAGTCGGTGGCCCTGCCCGTTTCCCGACACATTTTTCCCCTGTGTACATTGTCTACCAAAATGTCCCTCCTTGCCGCAATTATAGCATTTCCCTTTCGGTCTCAAACCTCCAGGTTGCCCCCTCTCCATCGTCGAGGGTCCCCTACCACAGTTCCTACCTGGCTCATGGCCGTATATTCTACATTCAACACAATATGGGGTATTTTTTCTCGTCCAGCATACATCACGAGTGTGTCCCGCCCGTTGACAGAACGAACAGGGCGGTGCTTTGTATGCATTGCCATTTGACCGAGCATTATTGTATGCCGTACCACTTGACCCAGCATTGTTGAGCGGAGCTGCCTTATCTGCCTCCGTCCTGCGCAACAACTGTTCTACGGCTGCCACGAGACCCGAGACTGGATCCTCGCGGGTGTACTCCTCGTTAAAGTTTACACCCCTTAACGGAGGATCATCCCCCCGCCACAGAGTTGCTTGGGCCGCCAGTGCTTCAATCAAGAGATCGCCCAACTTACATGAGCTGCTTGCTAACATCCTACCACGCAGCATTGGGTCCCTCAGGCCAGATGTGAACGCAGATTTTACCTTTCTTTCTATCTCAATAGTCATTATCTCGTCCTTTCTCCCTTTATAGTTTTCATCAAGTATGGCATGAGCTGTTGCTGCTAATGTCTGAAGATGCCTAGCAAACTGTCTCACATCCTCATCCCTCCTTTGGCAGGCTTCATATAGCTCCCTTAGCACCGAGTCAAGCGACCTACTCTTTAAATATGTTGACTTTACAATTGCCAACAACTCATCCACTGACGTAAAAGTACGTAACCTCACCAACTGGTACGCATCCCCGTAAAGCCTCTGTTTCACAATTTCCAAATATTCCTCCACCTTTTCCGGCGGTACCCCTTTCGCCGCCAACCTACATCCATCAATGAATTTATACACTTCTGTTTGCAGGCTTGGCGATGGCTCGCCGCCGAACGTAGGCACTAACGCCTTGACCGTTTTCAGAATATCCTGGGAGGACATCATCTGTATTGGCTGTTGCCCCCTAGGCTCCTTATGGTACAGATCCCCCGTCTGTATACTGCGCTCTTGTTGTGCTAAACGTAGCTGACCCTGCAACTCGGAAATTCTCCTATTGGCTTCCTCGAGGTCCTCGAACTCTAATCTTCTAACCGAAGACGCGCCTGTACCCGATATTGTCCTCCGTAGGGCCTCGTTCTCCTTGTCTAAAATCTCGGCCTCCTTTAGATTCTCCTGTATTTCGTTCTTAAGTCTCTTGTTTTGATTTTGGAGAGCCTCCAATTCCTCCTTAAGCTCCAAGATCTTCCCGGTATTACACTCCTCTTGAGTTTCAACCAACCGGCACAACTCCTCTAGCACTAGATCGGCCTCTTCCAATCTAGTGATTTTCCAGGTACCGTCAACCTTAGCCTTTATGAGATGAAAATTCTCCTGGGTCTGGCACCGACGTCTGACCTCACCCCAAAGCCTTTCGAGGAAATAATCCGTCTTTGCCCTGAAGTCCGCTAGCAGCTGTTTCGCTTGTTCTAATTCGACCAGTGTTTGCTCCATACGAATTTACCAACCCAGTCCCTACTAAACCGTAAAAAAAATGATCTTTATAGTTCTAAATAAAACAAAAACAGAAAAAATTATATCGCTTTGATTGCTAAAACTATATGTTGAAAAAATAAAAATCCCTCCCTATATAAAAACAATAAAATCTGAGAGTAACAAACCAACCTATAATTAAACATTCATCTGTAATTTAAAATTAGCGGAAATTCATCAATAACCTAATTTTCACAAATAATTAAAAAAAAAAACAAACGGACCACTTATATAAAAATGATGCGCTTTCGAACAAACATATTCATAATTAAAATTAAAATCGCAGCAAAAAATAAAAACCAATAAATATTCAAACTCATAAATATTCAAACCCTACTCGCAACCCATATTTAATATATGTGATAAAATAAAATATAATATATTTGATAAAATTACGCAATAAAAATAAAAATCAACTTTAAGACCATTCCCTGACTAAACATAAAAAAATGAACAAAATCCAAATTAAAGACGATCCCAAATTTGTAAAAGAAACAAAAAATATATATATTTAATACTCTACAAAATACATTCATTTAGTTCTGATAAATCAAAACTAAATTAAAATACACGCAAAAATTAAAACGCATGCAATATCCTCTAAAACAATCTATAAAACAATCAATGAAAATTAACTGCACATTTCGAAAAACTAAAAAAAAAAATCCAAAAACAATAAAGTAGTAACAAACTAAACACACAAAAACAAAAAAAAAAAAAAAAAATATTATTCTCCAAACGAATCCAATAATCCAAACATTAATTGACCCGAAAAACTAAAATAAATAAAACAACCTAAGACAATTAACTACCTACACCTGGTAAATAGTACAATAAAACAAATAATTAATTATCCTAACAACGAACGATTTTAATGTTAACCAATAATGTTGGCGTTATATCCTCACAACTAACTCCCTACACCTGATAAAAAAAAAATCAAATAATTAATAAAACAAGGAACGATTTTTGGTCCGAAGACCGGCTGCGCCATTAATGTTATGCTCCTAAAGGAGCTGAAACGAATTTTATCTCCTAAACTGCTGAAACGAAAGAAATGACGCATCCTACCGGCTGCGCCATTAATGTTATCCTCCTACAGCTGAAACAAAACAAACAAAAAAAAAACCGCGGCTTTGCCTATTCTGTTTTAGCGCTGGCAGGCGCTGTCAATCGACGCCCAAACGGCGTCAATGTAGCTGTGGAAAAATAAAGAAAATAAACAAAACCAGATTCCGTACCAAACAGTGCGGCCTCTAGTTTTTCATCTGCTGCCTTATGCACTGTCTATACTTTATTTATACAAAATTCTTAAGATTAACTTATGAAAATAAAATTAATTGAAAAAAAAAATAAACAAACATACAAACAAACAAGGAAATAAAATATCAGCAATAATATAATATAAATAAAAGAAAACAAACATTGACCATAACGCAATGCAGTTCATGGTCATGGCCACCGTCCAACCAGTCCAGACACACACTAGCGACATCTACATTTTTCTTTGTGAATTACAGAAATTTTCATAATATTTTTACAACCACTTTCAGAGGAAACAACTATATTAATATAATATGCTGTCACCCTTATACACGTTGTATATTTTTTTTATTATTTATTTCTGCTTATTCATTGTCACAAATTGAAATTTCTGTGGACAAATTAACGCGTTCTTATTTCAGTTAATTGTGTTATAAATTGAAATATGTGTGTTAAATAAGATTTACGTTATAACTGATATTTGCTAACAAAATAATGTAATTAAAGTGAGTGTGTTTAACATAACACATTACAGTAAATAAATTTATAGAAAAAATATAGTATTCCAGGTAATTTCATTAAAACTCGAAATATAAATAAAATATATTGGAAATAAATACAACTAATTTTTATTTCTCGTTTAGATAAATCTGTTGCTGATTGCGTTGAAACCTTATTTGGAGTATAGCATATGATGCTAAAGATGCTAGTGAACCTAGTAGTACTTTTCCTGACTATTGTTACTGTTTATGGCTCTTAGACTTCGTCCAAATCTCCACTGCTACACTATACACCCAATGGTGAAGAAGCGCTGGGTTATACGAAATTTGAACAAGCTTTGAAATGTAAATTCCGCGGAAGATCGTACTTGTTGCAAGCCATTATTTATGCCTCATACTCCCAATAGATTGTGTTTAGAATTCTGGGTGATGCTTTATTGGATTATTTGATAAGGCTTTTGTATGAAGACCCTAGGCAGCATTCACCTGGAGCCTTAACCGATTTGAGATCTGCTTTAGTTAACAATACCGTATTTGCGTAATTAGTTGTAAGGCATGAAAACCGCAAATATTTTAGACACTTGTCTCAGGTCGTAACGAAGCTATTGATCGTTTTGTGCGTATTCATACGAAAAATGGTTATAGTGTAAACGAAGAGGTTAATATTATGAAGACGTTGAAATACCAAAGGCATCAATTAGGTGATGTTTTCGAGTCTGTTGCAGGTGCGATATTTTTAGACTCGAATATGTCTTTAGATGCTGTGTGGTTGGTTTACTATAATATGATGCGTATTGAAATTGAACAATTTAGCAATTCGGTGCCAAAATTACAAATAAGGGAACTACTTGGATAAGAACCTGAAACTGCCAAATTTATGTTATTTTTTATGCTTTAACATTTAACTTGTACATGGGATCAAATTTTTAATTTTCAGCAAACCCGAAAAATTAACTGATGGCCGACGTGTTCGTGTTACCGTATAAGTTTTTCGGTAGAAAATATCGGATTGCCAAATGTACTGCTGATAAATGTGCTTTACGTCAGTTGAAAAAATTTTTTTTATGTTTTAATCTATGTTGTGTAGTTAGATCGAAAAATGCACAAAAATATATACATTTCATTATGTTAAAGTATCAAAAAAGTTTTTCAAATAAACCATTTTGTTTTAGTTTTGAAATAAATGCCCGTAGTTTCGTTTTATTTTTGCATAGATGCAGAGATAATTAAAAATTTACATTAAATGCTAGTTTAAAATTAAAGCAATCAAAAGGAACTAATGTTGTAGTTAGAGGTTTAACTTTAGCCATTTGTAGTTTTGGCTTTACTTTCGACTTTTTTACGCGTTTTAAGCGATCTATATATTACTTTTCATAAATTGAGCATACATTGTCATCATTTTGGGGACATCATGTTTAAAAACGGCGGAAATCTACAAATACATTTTTTATTTCATACTTCTCTTATATATTAAAATTTGTTTAAGGATTGATGGGCTTTTGTGGAATATGTAGGTTGCGCTACCATTTCTGCTAATGGTTGGTCGTTCTCTCCTACTAAGATTTATTTGCTTTCGAGCTGTTGAAAATATAATACACATATTTTATTAAATTAAAACAATTCCACTCTGACCATACCGCCAATTGCACCAACTTACATTTTTTCTATTCGTATTGATTTTGTTGCTTCTATTGTTTACTTTTATCAAAATTAAATCCTCCATTAACTTCATTCCAAGGTGTACAAGTCCGTCTACTTACAGGAATAAAAAAGTAGAAAATTAATGTTTTATGTATGAAGCTAACGGTATAGTACCCAATGTGATGGGAATATTACCAGACAAATTACGATGAGAAGCATTACACGAACTCTACATGCAAGTCATAATCAAAAACAATAATACAATACCACAATTCAACTTGCGAAAAGTTTCGTCACCAGCAACTGGACCAATGGTTAGCTTAGCTATAGTAATTTGTGATTACTTCCTTTCGGCCCTGGGTTGAGTAGTATTGTATGCAATTGTCTTGAAACAAATTTTTACAAGCATCAGCAAAACCCTCCAATATGTCACTCAAAACCTTAGAATTGGCTTTTGTCTCATCCAACTCCTATTTTAACTCAGCCAACTTTTTATGTTGTTTGCGTTCCTTTTTCGATAAACTCAACAAACGTTGACGATGAGCCTCCAACTTCTTTTGTTTCAATTCATTTTCTTTCTCTGCATCTACATAAACATTTTTTATCTTCAAAGCCCACAAACAAGTTATACATTCCAAGTTGAAATTGTTGTTTTTGGCGTTGATTAAATGATTAACGCGACGTACATATTGTGAAAAGAGTCATGTGAAGCTTTTTATCATTGGCAAACACAAAACGGAAACAATTCTTAATATCATGTTTACTTTCATCACCAGCAGCATGTTTACGTTTCGTTGTTTTTGCCTCTTTTCAATTGCAAAAATTTCGAATCTTCACCATCCAGCATGCCGGCTACATTATCCAGCATCTTCATATTGTTCATCATCGTTGTTTTGCTTCTTCCTTCTTGGCCGCCTTTTGTGCCAGCAATAGTAATATTTGCTTTTCCTTCGGCCCTGGCTTGAGTAGTCTTGAATCTAACTGTCTTACGTAAAACAAATCACAAGCTATGGGTTTTAATATACACCTTTTATACATATTTTTATATCAAAACAGATAATTCGATATTTTTAATGTTTTTTAAATGTTTATCAATAGCAAATACTCACTATTTTTTCCATTATTATTGTTTTTTTATGCTGGTTACAAACATGTGTAGCTGTTCACTTGCACACATTATATTTTGTATATTTTATTTTTTAATCTCTTTCTCAAATTTGTTAGAGCAATTCTAAGAAAAAAAAGGTAAACAAAGCCATACGGTTCGTGTTTACTTTTTTGACAGCTGTCAAGTTGTCACGACTGTGTTAGGCTGTGGTCATGGCATACTTAAATAGTTAACTAACCAATAACAAAAAGAAAACAAATAATAATATCGCAAATACCGTGGGAAAAACAAAAAGACATACGTTAACATTTAATATACGCGGAAATTAACAAAAGAAAATTAAGTCAATGTTATTGCTAAAAATTGCAATAACAGAAAATTGCGATACAAAAAAAAAAAAAACTAAAAAAAAAAGAATACAAACATAAGTAAGCCAACGCATGGTAACCGAAAAAAATAAACAGCACAACACCTGTCAATGCGGAACAATATCGTATTGCTCCACATTGAAAGTGACAAAAAATTCAAACATAAGCAAATGAGCCAATGTACGTTACCATGCCAAATTGGGTTGTATGTATGTTTCTTGAAAGAAAACATTTAATAATTACGCTCGAGAAAAATCGATCGTTATTAATTAAATGAATTTATATTTCAGTTATGGTTGTTTGCGGTATTATTATTGTTTCTGTTATGTTATATTTTAATTGTTATTATTATTATTATTATTATTATTATTATTATTATTATTATTATTATTATTATTATTATTATTGTTATTATTATTATTATTATTATCAATAATCTAATCTTATACTAATCTTATACATGTGAAACCCTGTTTCACAACAAGAGAAACTGAAATACAGTCAATTTTAATGAAATAAAATGATAAAATAAATAGATAAAATGACAAAGTAAACATGAATAAATCTTGAATTTCAATACAAAAATTTCAGTGTGTAGACACGGTTGAAAGTTTAAAAGAGAATTTCAAACAATTTCAGAAAGAAAAATTTCATGTGTAAACCGGGACTATGTTTAACTTTGTTTCGTAAAATTAATAATTCCTCCAACGGAATTATTAGATTAGGTTGATATTTAAATAGTGTATATATAACGTGAGAAATAAAAAGGGAGGAGAGATTAGTTTTAATAATTATATAAAAGTATTTATTTGGTGCTCACCAGGTGGTTGTTACAAAGTAAGTGAAGTTTATAATTTTTTTAAGGCGACAGCTTATTTCGTGCGTCGTTTGTACATTTATGTAAGATAAATTCTATGTTTTGAGATAATTCATAATAAGGTTATTTCAATTCACAATAAGTTTTATGTTAAAATGTAAATTGTATTTTACACATAAAATACAATAAAGTTAATGAATTATTTATAAATTAGGAATTCAAATGTCATAATAAAAATTCATTGTTTTATATAAATATAAAATGTATAAAAATATTAATATATTGTCGAAAATAAGTATTTTAGACACCTTGCAGTTTAAAACATTCAAGATCGTTCCCAATCTCTTAACGATTTGATTGTGTACTCCAGTGTTTCCATCATTTGAGTTTCCGTATCCGCACTTGGGAAAGTCTACTTTTAGTCCAACTTGTTTGAAAAACGCATCCTATATTTGATTCTTTCTGACCCTTTCCTTATCTTTGTATGACGTATTTTCATCAAAGCGTTCCCCTACCTGTGGAGCGTATACGCTTATTTTAAAGAGAACTCCATACGCCTTATTCTTGCGTTCAATGGTGAGATTCCATATTCATATTCATTCCATAACAATAAGAATGGGGTTTCACGGTTATATGTCATAAATTGTATCTGCACCTGAATTTAGGCAGCAGATATTGACAGGATCTCAGGTAAGCATTACAGAATGAAAAACAAAATTGCCTTTTGTCTTTTTCTTTTTTCAAAATTTTACCTTTAGCAAAAAATGGGGCAAGGCCGAGCTGCTGGAAATTTTTGCATTAGGTAAAGGAATAATCAAAGAAGTTATTTTGAAAAAATGGCAAATATAGAAATTTATATTTTTTTTATTTTACGAAAGTTAAGAAATATTGAAAAATGGATAGTTGGTAAATATCGATTAAGCTGGACAAATTATCAATTATGTTGTCAATGAGCTCCTCTTCATCAACGCCAATTTTCGTAGACAATATGAGTTTTTCATTAAAGTAGTCGGAAAATGCCTAGTTATGCCTCCACTTACGTACCTCGAAGTTACGACGCATTACAAGCTTGTTTTCTTTCATACAGAAAATCCCTTTCGTCTCCTCTAATACATTTTCCGCAGCCAGGTTAGGGTTTTCCTTTTCAATTTGCACGTAAGAATAGTCTTCACTGTATTTTGATCCACACCGTAAACACTGTTGATACCTTTAAATTGTTGTATCCAAATTTCTGGAAATATTCCACCATCATACTCGGGCATCATTTAATATTTTAAATGAAGTACCTAATTTAGTAGCATTTGTAGGCAATTGAATTTCCTCCTCTGCTCTCATTGAAGTTTCGTAACGTTTTCTTTCATTCGTTTCAGTTATCATATTCAATAATTCTTTTACTTTTCTTAATAACTTTTTTTTCCCATTGAATCAATTCTAACTCTTTCTTCAACATTTCAAAATCGTTTGCACTCTGTTTCTTCTCACTTATTTGCTTCTAAACAATCATTTTCTTCCTGTTCATTTCCTTCTTATACATTTTCTGCTTCTTGTACTTCACACTCATTTTCGTCTTGCTTTTCTTCGCACTCGTTTTCAATAATTGCTCCTTCTAGTTGTCGTGCAATTGTTTCTGCAACTGGACACTGCCCTCTGTTGTCAACCGATAATTCGTTGAGTCGTAATAGTAGAGTACTTTTCGCGCCAGATGACGGCAAGCCAAGGTGCCGCAGCCACAAACGCAATCGCGCAACAATATATTTGCTACTACATACGTATCCATTTTCTTGCCGATCAATTTTTTTTTTTTTTTATATAAAGGTTGTTCGATAAAAATTCAGAAATACTTCTTTTCGTTCAGTTTTATTAAGTTTTGTCTTCTTTTTCCAATTAGTAGTAATAAAAAAAAATTTTTAACTGTTATATTGTGTTTTTGTTGATTTTAGCTTAAGTTTTCCTTGTTATCTTATTTTTACAAATTTCACGTTTTTCTAAAGGAAAATGTTCTCCGCTTTTATCTTACATCGATCCCACTTCTGAGATTTTAGCAGGCTTTATTTTAATTTTGAAAAACTTGTCCATTTGACTTTACGTTCACTTTATTAATGCCATTGCATGATTTTTCAAGCAATCTTACAGACTACTGCTTATTCTAGTTCCTCAATATGTATATGATATAAATATGAGTAAGAAAAGGATAGG